>PVKH010002903.1:0-20422 GCA_004027955.1 Chaetophractus vellerosus | reverse complement strand
AAAACGATGGAATTGACAAAAGCCTCTTAGGGAGAGAGCAAAGAGAGAGAAAAGAAAGGCATCAGGACAAAGCCCTGAGGAGTTCTAAAAAGGGGGAGAAGGCAGTATGGAATACTGGGAAAGAATGGCACAAAAGACAAATTTAATATGTTCCAAATTCAAATACCACAAACTCTCATTCTTTTTATGGAGTTTTAATGGATTTTCTTGAACAGATTTTTTTCCACTTGGTATAAAATGAAAGAGATACAAATACAAAAAGCAAAGAAACAAAAGCCCTATAATCTTAAATATGAACTGGAACTATTAGTATGAACTCATAATTTATTTTTCTCTTTATAAAGTAGATGTATTTTTTTTTAGATCTGTTCACTGGAAAGGTCTAGAAGCAATGGAAACCCTAACATGCAGATTGTGGTTTCTAAATACCATTTCCAAGACTGGGACAGGAAATACACAAGAAGGACCCGGGATTGTGTCAAAGCAAGCTGTCAAGTCTACTGGTGATGGGTCAAAAGGATGTAGGAACAACTTGAATGTGATTATAAATAAGTATAATTAAAGCAAAGGATTTAAATACAAATATATAAATATATGCACATTCATATTATATTAAATATAACAAAAAACCTAAATACCTCACTCACCCTTGCAAGGTTCTAGACTGCTGTGATGCACAAGCCAGATCTCCTTTCAGGAATAAAAAATTGTCTCTGCTGAAGAGATGCCATGCCCCAAACCACACCCCATTCTGGGAGCACCCCACAACTAATGACCATCCACATGAAAGTTTAAAGGCATGGTCCCATCACCCCAACTGGGAACAACTCTGAAGCGCCATCCTAGCTTGAGAACTGCCCATAAGGTCAGCTGGCGCCTCCATTGAGACTCAACTTTTCCCTGTGCACAATCCTTTCCATCCCTTTGATGTCAAGAGCACTCCCTAATAAACTTCTTTTATGCTAATCTCCAATATTCCCATTCTCTAAATTTAGATAATCATGAAGATTACCTGAAGAAATGATCTCAACAAATTCTATGGGCATATCCATATTATGTAACTTTAATGACCACAGGTTAATCTATGAGGGAAAAAATACAACATAGTGATTGAAAGCACACTTTTTGGTGTCAGACACACTTAACAGCAACAGGCTGTGGGACCACAGTAACACCAAGAAATAATCAACTATATTATAATTCATAACCAAACATCTGGCTAAGCAGAAGTTTTTAAGACATGGACATACCAAAAGCATGAGATAAGGTTGCTAGCACTGTCCTTTTGGTTGATGGTTTGTGAAAGTTCCAAAAACTGTTCACCTTTGGGATTAAACAACAACAGCAAGAAGAAAGATAAGGACACAATATGTGCACATGCACACAAACAGAATTTTTCTGGAATATAGGATGTTGGATTAGTTTATATCAGATAAAGCATTTAATTAAGCACTAACAAGATTACCAGATACCTGGTTGCTAAAAAAAGCTAACGTTTTTCTCTTCTCACACAAACATTAATTCCTGCAAACTTGATGTGAATTGAAAAACAGCTGTTGGAACGCTAACACGCTTTTATGGGGGTGGACGTGCAGATTGTTATTTTTGCCCATAACTGAATCAAATAGGGGTATGAACTGAAATTTCATTAGTAGTAATAAAATAACTTGGTGTCGAGGCCAGCATTTAAAAAAAATTCAAAGACGATATCAGAGCGCATTTCATTTACTTAAGTATTGTTTAACGAAACTTTTGGTCAAGCATATGCATGTGGTGTACGTGTGTATATGGGGTCTCGAAGTAAAATGTATTTCTTAGAATGCATCGGGGTAAAACAACTTTGAAAGTGTTTCCGATTCTCCTCCCCAAAGCCTGGTGCACAGGAGTGGCTGTGGGTCAGTTGCGGGTCTCTAAGGGGTGCCCCCTCCTCTGCCTTATAGTACTTACCAAGGAGTCGCTCACGACCAGCACCACATTAGGTGCCTTGGGCCAGGCACGCGCTCCCCCACTCTGCCCACCTGCCATAGGGGCCCGTGCCGCCAGGGCCAAAAATGCCACCATCGACGCCCACAGCAGCAACATCGAGGAAGCGGTTTGAAACCAGCTGCTAGTCGCTGGGCGGATCTCCTTCCTCTCGGAATTCCCTCCAGGGGAGGACGGGGCGGGGACCCAGTACACAGATTCCCAGAGCTTGCAGTCTGTTCTCCTAGCTCGCGTCAACCATACACCGAACTACAATTTCCATCAGGCTCAGAGTCGGCACATGCGCAAAGGAGTAATCCCATGCTTTACCTCACGGTTAAGACCTTTTAATCAAATACCGCGCTAACGATAGCCCAGACACTTCCAGTCACCTGAGCGATCTTTGCGGAATGCGCATGCGCTCTGTGTCTAGGCTTGGCGTTTGTAGGAGAGAAGCATCTGTTCCAGGTGGGTTCGGGTCTCTCTTGCTTTTGCAGAAGTTGGTGCCGGCAAGTGGTTGAAATGGTACCTAGAGAGAGAAAGGATCGGGGGCCGGGGCTACTCGTGCTTCCTTAGATAAGCTTGTCTAAGTGTTAAGCGAGAGCGTGATGATGAGGTGGCGCCTTGTCTGTCACTTAAGTTGGAAGGGGCGGTTCTTTGTGGGGTCTCCGGCTAGACGGTCTGAGGTGCGGTATAGTTATCTTGGGGTCCCCCGATTACCTCCCTCCAAGGAAATTTCTAGTCTATCTCATTTTATTGCCTCTTTTTGTCCCTGTAGTAGGAATTTATTGCACTCCCGAGGCGTGAGGAGCGGGGCCTAGTAAGTAAGAAGTTTCAAGTTCTAGGCGGGGAAAAGCTAAGGTGCATCCTGCCTTCAAGTGCAAAGGAGAGAAATGGAACGGGATCTCAGAAGAAGAAATGTTGGCCTGTGACGTGTTTGACTAATTGACGTAGATCCTGAATACCATTGCTTTGCTTCTGAAAAATCACTGGACCCTTTTTTGATTGTTGAATTACTTTGGAGAAGTCTGGAAGAAGCAGATTTTTGTCCAAGAGCCATCTTTTTGTTTTCATTATCATAGTTTCTAAACGTTGAGGCTTAGAAAGGTTAAATGACTTGCCCAAGGTTAAACAGGGAGTTGGTCTAAGCATTCTTGAACTCCAGCAGTCTGCGCTCTTACTCACTATAATATTGCTTCCAGTTAATTACAAAGTTTCATGACAATCTATTGAGCTTAATCTCTATTAGTGAAGCTGAGTTGTTAATCAAGCAGCTTTCTGAAGAGCTGTGGGTGCATACAGGTATATAAAGAGTAATCCCGCAGTACAAGGAACTTACACTTTAGGGAAGCAAAACTAACATACATGAAATAATAGTAAAGCATGAACAGTAATACAGGTAGGCTCCCCCTTGAAAGGATATGCTTCAAAAATTTGTTTTGAGTTAATTTGAGATGTAGAATACATTTTTACCATAGAAACAATGTTGGCTGACATTTAGACTCATTACAATGATATTTAATTTATATGGTATCTGTGGCATAGTACTGTTTCTGTGAACTGTATTTACTCTGTATGGCCTTGTTTCCACAGGAAATGTTCCGAGTTTTCCCTCAGGATGACAGGAAAACATCTTTTTTTTTTTTTTTTTTTTTTTTACCCCTTTCTCTTCCGCCTTGGCAGTGTCACGGGAGCAGGTGCTGAAGTGGATTGGAGCAAGATAGATATTTTAGAGCCTCAGAAACATAACACTGGAAGACTCTTAAGAGGCTTCTAGTCCTATTTCCCATCTGACATTCAATTTGTCCTACAACATTCCTGCTGAATGGACTGCTCAACCTGCGTTTTTTCATTTCCAGTGATGGGAAGCACACTTTGAGCAGCCCATTCCAATTAACCCATACAGGTCTAATTATTAAAAGTCTCCCTCTACTTTAAACCATTCATTAGTCTATTTCTATTCACTTTTACATGAATAGGCCCACCCTATCATCAACCCTTTCCCTCTCCTTCCCCACCAAGTATTGTTTTTCCAGGTTTTCCCAGTTCCTTCAGCTAGTTCTTATATAATTCCAGGGTTCTCTTCATTGTTTTGATTACTCTTTTCTGGACCTGCAACATTTTGCTAGCCAGTAACTTATCAGAAAAGGTACCTTTGTGCAGTATGTGTTTGCATCTCTGTGTGCATGTGTATGTGTATATGTATTGCAGTAAAGGTAGTGGCTCCATTACATACATATATATTTAAGTCATTAAAGATTTGTAAGTTAGGGATTGCTTACTTTAGTGAAGTACTTAACCCTGTAGTTCAGAAAGGTCTTTTATTGGAAAGTCGTGGTCTAGATTTTGATTCTCTGTAGTTCTTTGAATGTCCAAAATATCAGCATCATTATATTCTGCCTTAGGAAAAGGAGTATAAATGTGCAGTTTGTGAATATGTGGAATAAATTCAGTATTTTCTTTAACCACTGTGATTCTGTGAAAATTTATTGAATATCCACAATGTACTGGACACTGTAGGGAATAAAAGAAAATAATAGAAATAGTGTTTGCTCCCAAGCAACTTTCAATCTAGTTGTGGGAAAAAATACACACATGGACATTTAATGACAGTATAAAAGGTAGCAAAATGTATAGTTAACTGTAAAACAAACAAGCAAATAAGGAACAAAACCCAGAATATCCCAAATTGTACTTTGGAGAATAATTGTGTTAATTGAAATAAATAGTCCATAGTCACATAAGCTTCAGAGTTGCTGGGTTTAACTATCTATTGGGTCTTTACTATAGGACTTCCCAGAGCCTTTAGAATGCAAATATACGTTGTGACTGTAAAAGAGTGCAGTATTCATAATTTATGAAACCATTCATTAACACCTTTAAGCATGCTAATGTTCCTTGGAATGCAATTTTGGAATAAGTGTTATAAGTATAGACTAGTGTGAGATTGTTCTGGAAGACTTTACGTTTGACGCTTAGAAGCAAGAAGGCTCACTTTCCATTCCTTGTTCATCCATACCTGCCCCAGCTAAACTTTGTTCATTTCCAAGTTCTACAGTAGCATGTTTTTCTCACTTTATTCAACCTTTCAAAACGACCTTCATTCTCTCAACAAAGCATTCTAGATTAATTTTGTTTGATAGAAGCCAGTCTGGGGTTGCCATCAAAAGATCCTTAGAATTTGTAATTGTGTAGAATTTGTGTTAAAATTTCAGAGGGCTATTTAAATGATTTTTTAATGTTAAAAAAGTTTTCTATGTTTTCATTAGATTACAAATTAGTTGCATGATGTGGGCACCATTTTACCATATTTATAACTCTTTATATGGCTTTGGGCAAGGTTCAATTTAGTGCAAATTGGGAGTAAATAATTGTCAATGTCCTAGATTCAAAACAAAGTATCATAGAAGTAGTTGATCAATTTTGGGGGGGAGGGGAGGGCAGATTTTTATTGAAGTTAGTGTATTGAGCTTCTGGAATGTTTTTTCAGAATCTTTCTCATCTCTTAAGGAACTTTCCTTTTGCATCTTAAGGCTATGAGAATACAGTTTAGATTAATTCAGAAATTCTGAGATTACGATTAGTGTCTCTCTGGGAAAGAAAAAAGGCTAAACATTGTACATAATTATTTCTCATGTTTTAAATTATGAATTATGAAAATTCAACATGAATGTATGTATTAAAAAATTCAAGAGGTTTTGGGTTTTGGATGTCATCCTTTTTATGTGACTAGCTGTCTCGTGTTTGTTTTTATTTAATTTAGATGGATAAAGGGTAAGGAACAATCTGATAATCTATTCAGAAAGAAGGTAGAGGTGGTGATAATAGTAAAAGGTAAGAGTCTAGAATGTTAAATAATAAGTAATGGATTTATAGGTATATTTTTCTTTTCTGTAATTAACTTCCATCACCATTATTATCGTTACTGTTTTCCCCTCTCTCCTTTTTCCCCCTTCTCCTCTTTCCCTTCTTCCCCCCCCCCCCCCCCCCCCCCCCGGATTTACTTTTGCATGTATACAACTGACTATTGCTTAGGGTTCCATAGCTTAAAGTGAGAGTGTAGGGCATATCAATTCATTTACTTGTATTTTTAGCTTTGCAGTATATCATCGTCTCTTTGACATGACTGTCACTTTCTTTTTTAAAGAGCAGTTGTTGCTAGTTTTCAATCTTGATTTATGTTGGATAAAAACTCTTTTTTGGATAAAAACCCTTTTAGGTTGGTAGTAGAAAAACTTTCATAGAGTGAAAATGTACAAAATGAATGCTCTTATTTCAAAAATTCAGTTGTGATTGAGGAGGAATAATGGGAGGAGAGGTATAAGGGGAGAGTTTTAGTAGATGGGGCCATGGAACAATGTTAGTAAAACTTGCAAGACAGCTAGCTCTTTCTTTGAAGAGTTGGAACTGATTGGAATGGAGGGAAGTATCCTACATAGAGGAGTATAGTGTTTCATGGAATAATTTTGTATAGTAAATATTTACTCTGTGAGAGGAAATGGGTTTGTGTGGTCCCTGGTGTATGATTAATGCTCAGTATAGGTTTGTTTAGAAAACGAGTGAATATAGAGATATAAGTAAATATGTTAAGTGAAGAAAGAAGGCCTCAGTGCTAGCATATTATGCCAAATGCCAAATCAAATGAAGAAGAAATAGAAAACAGGATAGAAGGATTCTACTGCAGCTAGAGGAATTGTAACAACATATGGAGATATATATGGATATGGAAGAGTATTGAACATTAGGATTGGTTACCAAGAGAAAAAAAGTTATTTTTAAAGACTGCTAGAGATAATCTACAATTCAGAAGTTATTTAATGGCTCCCTATTTACTGCTATATTGAAGTCCAAACTTGTCTGTCTGACTTTCAAAGCCTTCTGTTATCTGGGGCTCTGCTTTACCTGTCCAACCTAATTTCCTTCTGTTCTTTAGTAAGTTCCTTATGTTCATTCAACTTTGTTTTCTCTTTGTTTCCTACACATGTATTGCTAATTCTTGTCTCTCAGAATTTGCTAATAAAATTGCCTCTGATTTTCCTTGTTCCTTCCATTTGTAAAACTGACTTCTCCATCTAGTAGCCATTAATTACTTTACACCACATTCTTTTCTTCCCTGAACCCTTATTGCACCTCTACTCAGTGTCCTTAGTTTAGCAGTTGGTTCTCTGATTCACATGTATTTGGTTTTTGCCTTGATTTCGATTATATTCTTTAAAGCAAGGACTTTCTTATTCTTTTTCTTTCATATCATATGTAGTGTATAGCTTGGGAGCTACATGTAGCAGTGCTGGTTGGTTCTCCTTTGTTTGGATATGGTAGCACTTAAATGTTGGGTAATGGAAGAGATGGTGATTTTAGTCTTGGAAAGTTGGTTTTCCTCTGTTGTTTTAAATAGGCTTATTGAGATATAATTCATATAGCATGTAATTCATCGATTTAAAGTGTACAACTCAATGGTTTTCAGTGTCTTCACAGATATGTACAACTATCAGCACAGTCAATTTTAGAACATTTTTATCACCTCAAAAAGAAACATTGTACCCTTTAGCTACCTTCTCTTCCCCATTTCTCCCTATTCTTCCACCTGCTATCCACCAGCCGAAAGTAACCACTAATCTACTTTCTATCTCTATAGATTTCCTTATTCTGGATTCCATATGAATGGAATCATGTAGTGTGTGGTCTTTGAGAATTTGCTTCTGTCATTAGCATAATGTTTGCAAGATTTATCTATGTTATAAAATGTATCAGTACTTCATTCCTTTTTATGGCTGAATAAGCCACTGTGTGTATATACCACATTTTGTTATCCATTTGTCTGTTGATGGGCATTTGGATTGTTTCCACCCTTTAATTATTATGAATAATGCTGCTGCAAACATTTGTTTTTGGGTGGACATATGTTTTTCATTTCTCTTGGGTATATATCTAGGAGTAAAATTGCTGGGTCATATAGTAAATCTGTTTAATCATTTGAGAAACTGCTAAACTGTTCTTCAAAGCATTTTCCATTCTCACCAGCAATGCATGAGGGTTCTGATTTCTCCACATCATTGCCAATACCTCACATTGTTGCCAATACTTATCTTAATTTTTTAAAATTCTAGCTATCCTAGTTGGTGTGAAGTTGCATCTCATTGTGGTTTTGATTTGCATTTCTCTGGTGACTAATGAAGTTGAACATTTTTTTAATGTGCTTATTGCCATTTGCATATCTTCCTTGAAGAAATGTCTATTTGAGTCATTGGTCTATTTTCATTGGGTGATCTGTCATTTTATTATTGAGTTATAATAGTTCTTTGTTTGTTCAGGATACAAGTCCCTTATCAGATATATGTGATTTGCAAAAATTTTCTCCCATTCTTTGGGTTGTCTTTTCACTTTCTTGATAATGTCCTTTGAAATTCAAAGTTTTAAAATTTGATGAAGCTAACTTATTTATTTTTTCTTTCGTTGCTTGTGCTTTTGGTGTTATAGCTAAGAATCCATTGCCAAAACCAAGGTCATGAAGATTTATACATAGGATTTCTTCTAGGAATTTTATGGTTTTAGCTCTGACAGGTCGCTGATCGACTTGAGTTAACTTTGTGTTATTATGTGAGGTAGGGGTCTGTATTAGTCAACAGGAGATATCTGTCAATAGTATGAGATTTTATGAGTCTCTCACGTAACCGTGGGGCTGCACAAGTCTAGATTCCGCAGGCAGGCTGCAAGCCAGGGGCTCTGATGAAAGTCCATTGAAGGTCCTTGATGAGTTTCCGGGAGACGTTGGCTGTCCAAAGTTGAGCTGGGAAATTCTCTCTGAATGCTGAAATCACTTCCCCTTTTAAGGCATTCAACTGATTGGATAAAGCGTCACTCATTGCTCACGGCAGTCTCCCTGGTTGATGCAGATATAATCAGCCATCTATGCAGTAAACTCACCAATGACTAAAGCCCAGAATGTCCTTGTATTACAATTAGCCCAGTGCTTGCTTGACCAGACAACTGGGCACAATTACTTGGCCGAGCTGAAACATTAGCCTAACCATCACAGGGTCCAATTTAATTCTTTTGTATGTGGGTATCCATTTATCCAGCACCATTTGTTGAAAAGATCATTCTTTCTCCATTGAATGGTCTTGACAGCACCCTTATTAAAACTCAGTTAATGAAAGACATATGGGTTTATTTCTATATACATCTACCCTTGTACCGGTATAACACTTGTCTTAATTATCATTGATTTGTAGCAAGTTTTGAAATTTGGAAGTGTAAATCCTCCTACTTTGTTCTTCTTTTTCAGGATTGTTTTGGGTCTTTGGGGTCCCTTGAAATTCCATATGAATTTAGAATCAATTTATCAGTTTCTACAAAGAAGTCAACTAAAATTCTGATACGTTTTATGAATCTGTAGATCAGATTGGAAAGTACTACAATCTTAATTAACAATGTTAAGCCTTGCAATTCATGAACATGAGATGTTTTCCCACTTATTTAGAGTTTCTTTAATTTCTTTCAACAATATTTTGTGATTTTCACCTCTTGTTAAATTTATTCCTAAGTATTTTTTTTCTTTTTGATGCTATGCTGGATGGAATTGGTTTGTTGTTTTTCTTTTTTTTTCTTTAATTTCTTTTTTGGATTGCTCAAGTATATAGAAATACAGTTGATTTTTGTGTACTGATCTTGTATCCTGTAACCTGCTAAACTCATTTATTAGTTCTGATCATTTTTTAGTGGATTCCTTAGGATTTTCTTAATTCAAGATCATGTCATCTGCTGATAGAGATAGAAAGAGATAGTTTTACTTCTTCTTTCAATCTTCATGCCTTTTGTTTCATTTTCTTGTCTACTTGCCTTGGCTAGAACCTCTAGTACAGTGTAGAATAGATGCAATGAGAGAGGACATCTTTATCTTGTTCCTGATCTTAGGGATCCAGTCTTTCACCATTGTGTATGATGTTAGCTGTGGGTTTTTCATGAACATACTTTATAAGTTTGAGGAAGTTTCCTTAGGTTTGTTTTTGTTGGTTTTATCTTGAAACTAACTTTTTTCTTTTTTAACTTGGACATTTCTTGCTTTTGGACTTAAATGTTTCTTTTTACCCTTCTTTATTGTCCGTATTAGTTGTCAGTGTCTTTGATGTTGTCTTGTTCTATTTAGTCTGTAGGTTTTTCTATCAAAAGAAACTCTGGCTTGAGAAATTTAATGTGAAATCAGCATTGAAGTTTGTTATCTACTCCAATCAAGATTTGTAGACTACAAAAAAATTCTTCTGAAGTTTGTACCTATAATTTTATACTAAGATAATTTCAGTTAAGCTAGCAGTTTCTAAAATAAGCATATGAACTATGTTGCTTTAAATTATACAGTTATTATAACTAGGTTAAAAAGTCATGTTTCTGCCTATTCTAGGAATCAGGCTCTGGCTGCAGGTAAATTGATTTTATGAAATGTTAATTTTTATATTATTTTGAATGCCAACATTTTTTTAAGTCAAAGGATTACTTTTTTCATTCCCTAACTTCTCATACTTCTTTGGCCTTGTACATCTACCTTAGCCTAATTGAATATAAAGTGATCCATCTTCTTGGTTTACTTTACTGCCTTGAACACCTGGAATCTGTAACTTCTTAAATATTTATCCAGCTTTGTTTTGCCTTTTGATGAGATAGAGTTAACTGACTTGGCAAGAAAGTGTTTCTTTTTTTCACCATTGAGTTGTGATTTAATTTGACTTATTGAATTTTTAAAATTTAATTTAATTTTAATTTTATTTATTGCCCCATCGCTGCTTGTGCTCCCTGTGTCCATTTGCTTGCGTTTTTTTTCCTGTGTCTGTCTCCCTTTGTTGCATCGTCTTGCTGCGTCAGCTCATCGTGCCATGCAGGCCAGTTTGCCTTCAAGGTCCCAGGAATCAAACCCGGGGCCTCCCATATGGTAAATGGGAGCCCAACCAATTGAGCCACAGCCGCTTCCCTAATTTGACTTATTGAATTTGACTTGTTTACTGGTAAAACCAGAAAATGTCATGAAATGTTAAGACGCGTCAGTTTACTTAAAATTAAATTAATAACTCTTAAAATTAAAGAAACATTTTGTCTATCAATTGAAATATTTTTATGGCTGAAATTTTGCATGATTATCTCTTCCTTTAATTATGAATATTGTGTTTATTTCTCTTCAAAGAAAGTGGTGATCCTATAGTAATCCTTTATTTAAAGGAAGTTAATATCCTTATTTTCATTTTAAAGACACTGGCATTAAAAAGAATGGATAAATGGCATTCTTAAACTCACACAGCATAGTTACAAAAATTATTGTGTTCATTTTTCTTTGTGACTTGGACTTATTCTACTGGGTCTGCTTAGTGTGGAATTGGAATACAAAGCTACGTGTTTTGAGTCCTATTCCATAAGATAATCTGTGTTTTAGCCTAGTACATGAGACTGAGTACAATTCGAATACAACTCAATTGCAACAAAAATTTATTGATCATCTTCTAGATGCTGGGTAGAAGGCAGTAAACTAAAATAGACAAATATCCCTGCCTACATGGAACTTACATTCTACTATGGTGGGGATAGATAATAAATAAGATAAACGATATATAATTTGGTGGTTGGTGGGTATGGGGATGGAAGGAATGGGGTGAGGAGGAAGGACATGTTGAAATTTTAAAGAATGTGGCCTGTTTAAATTTCACCCAGGAAGTGACATTTGAGTAAAAACCTGAAGTGGTGAGGGAGTAGGCTATGTGTATATTAGGGGGAAGAGTGTTCCAGGTGGAAGAAATCACAGATGGTACTTTCAGATGGTTAAGTTTGTTGGAACTCTTATGGTTAGATAGGTATGGTAGTTCACACAGCTTTTTGTTTTGACAGAATGTCAAGCAAGGAAGTGAAGACTGCTTTAAAAAGTGCTCGAGATGCGATTAGAAACAAAGAATACAAAGAAGCTTTGAAACATTGTAAGGTAACCTTTTTTTTTCCTTCCACAATAAAACTCCGTTATCCATTTACAAGCATCATCTAGTTTGAACAAGTGAATCATTTACTGTCCAAATATAACAAAAGTGGAAAGGACATTTTTTAGAAGCATTAGAGTGGTTGGGCTAATAACTCCCAATTAAAAGGATAAAATACTTCTGCCACACTTAATTTTGTCTTTTTTTTGGGTATTGGTAACTTACCAAAGCCAAGTTCTAAAAGTCTGAACATGCCATAAGTATCTTTTGATGGGTTGTATTATGGAACACAATTGTATGACAAAGTTTTCATTTTCATGGTATGTTGACATTCTAATTCTATTTAGTTTGTAGCTGGGAAAAATAAATATTCTAAATCTTTGTATGCTGATGGGAATGTTCCAGTCCAGAGGGAGAAACTGAGAGGGAGAAATAGAGGATGGTGGTAGGAGCAAAGTCCTTAGGAAGGTGAGAGAGGGTGGGATCTAGAGCTTGAGTGGAGGACTGCTGATACTCTTTCATTTTAACATGATGGAAGATATGTGCAGACCCATACACTGTCAAATAGAGTTGTAGATTTGGTGTTGGGAAGATGAAAGTGTTTCCCTTTGATGACTACATTTTCTTAATGAAATATAAGCTGAGAGTGTGGTAGGAATTATATAGGAGGTTTGAAATGAAAGAAAGTATGATGAAATAGTTGTTATTTGGAGTGGGAAAACAAATTTACTCATAAAACATGGAAAGATTACCAGGCTCTGATGAGTGCCATTTGAGGTTTCATGTTATAAAATTGAAATTAGTGAGCTCAGCCTGTGTAATTTTCTTTCTCCATGTTCAGCTTTTCAGTGGTAGCGGGTGATTGGGTTCTATTATGGATGGTGAGAAAGATGAGGGAAAGGAGAGTCAAAGGAGTTGATGTGAGGATGTTTGCAAGGGCATGATGATGGTGATGAGTCATGTAGTCTAAGCTGGGAAAGGAGGGATGAAAAATGAGAAGTGAGGTGATAGATATTGGAAGAAATAGGTGGGGACATTCAGTTGTTGATAACATAGGTTAAAGAATTGTTACCATGAGGCCATTAGAGAAATTGAACTGGGAGGATAAGAAGAAGGCAGAATAGTAGCATGCTGGAAATACAGAGTTTGGATGGCTGAGTAGTTTGGAGGTTAAGTAATTGAGAGACCACAGTGTTGAATGGGTCATCAACATGAATGTTAGAATGATGACAGGAAGTGAGGTGAAGAGAAAGGAAAAAAAAAACTTCATCGAAGAAAAGAGTTTTTAGGAGATTGATAGATGATAGCAACAAGAAGGATACCATCAGGTGGTATATCTGGATAATTCGAGCTTCAAGGATGCTAGGTTTTTGAAAGAGTAAGGAACAGAAAAGGAATACAGGTGATATTTGAGCAAGAAGAACCTCTTCCTCACAAAGTGGTCCTGTGATATGTGTGTAATAGGAGAAGGAAATCGGCTGCAGCATGTACTGTCTCTAGAGGAACAGTCAAGTTCCATTGAGGCAGAATTTGGTGCAATTTAGAGAAAAGGTTGAACATAGAAAAGAACTTGTATGGTCCGGATTGGGAGTTCCAGGGGGCACAGGGAAGAGTTTTGGAGATTGAGAAGGTGGGAATTGGGTAAGATTGGGGAAAATACATAGCAATATGGGGATGAGAACCTGAAGGGTAAAGGATGTCTTTATGAGGTTTAGATTTCTAGTGGCAACTGAGCCTAAGGGATGTGAGGCCATGGTAAAACTAGTTCTGCCAAAGAAGTTGGGCAGTCCGTTTAAGCTGGGGGAGGGGATGGGGTGGCAGACAGGCCAGGACTGTTTCCTTCAGTACTGGACTCATCTAACTCATGCACATATGATCTGCTTCTATTATTATACACAGCAGTACTACAGCAGTCTTCTTTCTGTAGGTTTTCTACAAAATTCAGATATGAATTCAACCAAGTAGCTTATAATTTATCATGGAGCGACTCAACTAGAAAACATAAAAATGGGATCTATCAGTGTCCAGTGTCTGATTATCTGTGTGTATAACTCAGAATGTTGATTGAGAGTAAATGAATTTTTAAAAAAAGAAGTGTTGAAGCTTAGTGTGTTGCTGTGATTTGTCTGATCACTGCCTTCTCTGCCTATATGCCTTTATTACTCAGTATAAGCATCCCTTCAGGGAAGCCTTTTCTGAGTTGTACAGAAAGAGTTAGATGTGTTTTTTTTCTCTGTATTCTCTGAGAATCTCATATCTCTTTCCACCACATTGTTGTAAATGTTTCCTTAAAAGTGTTTTCCAGATTCTGAAAACCAACTGATGAAATAGTAGCTATTTAATGATTGCTGACTGACTGGCTTTTATCATTTGTTAAACAGTTATGTATCAGCCATTGTGCTTGGAGTTGGGAAAACAAGTACAAATAAGTCCCGGTTACTATCTTCAGAGCTTCACTTTGGTAGTTACCTCCCTGTTGTTAGATTTTTTTAGTCAACAGCATTATTGGGTGGATTGGAGCTAGTCCTGTATTTTGGTGACAGATTGCTAGAATTGTCCGTGGATGCATATAAACCTAGTAAGCAACTCATAGAAATATTTTTTTCTAGGTGTATGTAAATACTTAAGAGGCTAATTTCATTTTAGCTACTGGTTTTATTTTTCTTTCCCTAGAACATCTTTGCTTTTCTGCTCCAAGCTATTTTATTTTACCTTCGCAAGTAGCTCTTATTTCTGAAAGCATTATCTCAACATGTAATTTTTATTCTATATGATAGGTGTTTTTTAAATATTCATTGCCATTGTTTATTGAGAACATGTTTGGTACAGTCACATTGGGCAGTCCAGGCCTATAATTTCAATGAAAAATTCAACTGTATTACATGGGCAAAACACTATCATGGTGAAGGAAAATATCAGAATTGGAAAAAGTGAGATGAAATGGAGAACAGTTTTGTGAGTTGACAAGTAGTAGTATGGAGACAGGTGGAGTGTTTGGGTGTTAAGAATATTACTACTGTTCTTTGTATACCTGGAATTCTAGGGGCAGGCATTTGGGGGACACACAGGAATCATTTGGGCAGTGTTAAAAAAAAACCCATATATCCTATTTCAGACCTGTTAAATCTACTGATCTAGCCTAACTCCCTCTCTTACTGTGAGAAAACTGAAGAGAAGAGAGATTAAGTGGCATTCTTAAAGTTGCTCAGTCAGTGGTAGATCCAGATTTCCTGACTCACAAGTAAACAATCTTTTTGTTGTTTGTTCATTAGCTTTCCAAATTATTGACCTGTTCTTTTAACTTCTTCAATCAGACGGTGTTAAAACAAGAGAAAAATAACTATAATGCCTGGGTTTTTATTGGTGTCGCTGCAGCCGAGCTAGAACAACCTGATCAGGCACAGGGTGCCTATAGGAAAGCTGCTGAACTAGAGCCAGACCAATTACTAGCATGGCAGGTATGTAGAAATTTTTTTTTTCTATATTGTAAGAAAGAATTTTTTCTATATTTTTCAAAATATAGGTAACAAATTAAAATAAACACTTAAACCCTCATTTGTCCCATATAAGAAAAAATTTAATTTATTGGTCCTCTAGCTCTAAAAGTTAGTTTTAAAAAAAGAAGAAAGAAGTAGTGCTAAGGATGTTGTTTACCATTACTTAACATCCAACACAATGGATTATTTCCAAATGAGTTGAGTTGAAACACGATTATATAAGTGACCAACTTAATTATATATGCATATAAAACTCTTATCCAGGATCTTCTTTATGCTTACCTGAGGGAAAAAGAAATGTATATTTATATGTTTTCTAAAAAATAAAATGATACAAAAATTTTTCAGTTCTGTATTTTTTATTACATTAAATTCTTTTTCTTATGTAGTGATCTTAATGTTTTTAGGGGCTTCTCCAACTTTTTCATATTTAATGCTTTGTTTCATGTCTCAGTGACATCTTTGAAACTGTGATTAATAAGTAGTAGGCTCTGGAGAAGAATATGAACTTGTTTATCTCAGGTTCACATGAAGATGAACGTGAGGGTAGTATTTGGTAACATGTTTAGAAAGATGGCTGTTTTTATAATATACTCATCAGTTTAGGATATATGATCTTTATTTGAAGCAAAAAAAATGACAATTTCCATAGGTTAAATGTACTTTTTTGTTTAACCATATCATAAAAGTAGTGTTAGGTAGTAATAATGTAGGGTTTAAGATTGTATAATAGCGATTAAAATTGTTTTTTGTGAAATACTTCAAATATATTTTCAAAAATAAGGAGGATGGTATAATGAGCCCTTCTATGTTCATCACCCAGTTTCAAAAAATATCCACTGTTGGCCAGTATTTTTTTCATCTATGCTTTCTCCTACTTCTTTCTATCCCCAAGAATGTGGAGGCAGATCCCAGACATAGCATTTCATCTGTGAATTACAATAATCTTTATCAGAAAGAATCTTTAAAAATTACCATGTTTATTTAGCAAAATAAATGGCTGTGGGAACATGAGATGTTTTTGGAAGAATAATCACTATTAACCTTTTTCTTTTAGGGGCTAGCAAGCTTATATGAGAAATGTAATCACATAAATGCTAAGGATGACTTACCTGGTGTTTACCAAAAGCTCCTGGATCTCTATGAGAGGTAATGAATATATGGGGAAAGACCAGTTTCTTTAAAAGCTTGAATTAGAAAAAACTGCTAATTAAAAATTATATGCAAGAACTCTCAATAGTTTCTGGAAATTGGGAAGCATTTTTCTTTCAAACTGTTGTCACAGAATCTCTTGATTTTGAAGTATGATCAAAACACTAATAGTAAGAGGATTTACAAATTTGGGATCTTGATATGATTTCAGTCAATATAATATAGATTTTTTTTTAAACCTTTTCTTTTTTATGAGAAGCTCATTTAAAAAATTTTTACTATAATTTGAAAAAGGATATGTTCTAATTTAAAAGTAGTTCCCGATAATGTTATTGGGATATTTTAGTGTTTTAATTCTTGGGTTGTTTGTATTAATGAGATTCAAAATACTTTTTTTCTTCTAAGTGTTGATAAACAGAAGTGGTGTGATGTCTGTAAGAAACTTGTGGATCTGTATTACCAAGAAAAGAAACACGTAGAGGTTGGTTAATGATTTGCTGGGGTTCTAGACTTCTTTTAATAAAACCATTATTAGAAGAAAGCTTTTATTTAGCGTAAAGGAAAATTTAAAAGTTATGTGGTATGATATTAAAAGGATTTAAAGAGATAATACTAATGACAGTGCTTTGAATACTGTAAATTAGAATTAGAATTTAAGGTATCATAATTTCCAACCCTTTTTGTAACTGGGCAGGGTATAAGTCAAATTAGTAAAAGCAACATATGTGGAACTTAGTGATCCATTTGTGATGTCTCCATAGTTTATGCTCTAAATGTGGAGATTGAGGCATGTACTCATTATTCCTATATCTACTCCGTAATCTTAGCCATACTTCTGATATAAGGACTGTGGATTTGCCCAACTTATTTTTTCTGGAGTTCACCAATGATGGGGTTCTGAGCTTTTGTTATTTTTATTTATTAGCAGATAAAAAATAATTTCATTAGATTTTATATTTTTTATTGGCATTTTTAGTATTTAAGATAAAATAACCATTTTAAATATCCTTCTTGATAGGTGGCTCGAACATGGCACAAGTTGATAAAGACACGGCAGGAAGAAGGTGCAGATAATCAAGAGCTTCATCAGCTATGGAGGAAACTGACTCAGCTGCTGGCTGAGAGTACTGAGGATCAAAATAACGAAACCCAACAATTGGTATTGGCCCATTTATTCCTCACAACTTCTTTCATGAGAATTGATCATTTGCTTGAATTTACAAATTGGAAACATAATAAATACAGAAAAGTACTGTATATCAGACTACGCATTTTGTATATGTTCAATTTTAAATTAAAAAGAGATTCTCTCTGATAAAGTCAAAATTATTGGCATACAGTCTCACACTGAGACTGGATGGATTGATATTGGTGAGCCAAGTGTCAGAATTTCACTCCCTTGTATTCCTAAGAGTCCACAATGAACTTAATCAATGTAAAAAAGAAACTGCATGAAAATTGGCTTTCACAAAACTACCACTATAAAAAAGTTGTACCTTAAAGGTGTGTTTCTTCATTCTTGTAAACTAAGAGTACTGAATTATTTTGAGGTTTAAATAATTCAGCTCAAGTATTTAGAGTATTTATATTAAGTATTATTTTTAGTATTTAGATTATTTATACCTAGAAGTATTCTTTTTTAGTGTGCAAAGTTTGAAGTAATTGATAGGAATTTTAGGACTGTAAATAAACATTGGTTTTGAAACATAATTGGAAAATAGCTCCATCATTATTTTTTTTGGTTTTTAAAAGTAAACTTAATTTCTTCTTATAGTAAATAGCCACTCAATTATTCTTGTTAAATTGAATTGAATTTTAAACCTCAATAATTATAGGTTCTGTATGGGGTAGAAGTTCATGTCTTTGTATGTTTGTTCATTTTTTCACTCATTAATTTTTTCCTTCATTCAGAAAATATTTTTTGTGAGCCTACTCTGTTATATGCCAGGTAGTATGCTAAGTGAGAATAAGATTTTCATTTGTTTGTGTGAAAATGGTGGTTTATCTGTGTATAGGTTCAGTTGTGGAAAAAATTGAGCAGTGAGATATATATGGCAAAATTAGGTAACTTACCTACTTCTCTTAAATTATATTTGATAATATTGCTTCATTGTTTTCCTTGAAATGGTTTAGGTTACCAGAAAATCAAATACATACCATAATAAGTAAAATTTTTGTTTTTTTAATTTTTATACTACTCTCCTCTGTGAAAGAGAATTGATTATACTTTTTATTTATTTATTTATTTATTTATTTTTTACTGGGAGGTCCTGGGGATCGAACCCAGGTCCCTCCATATGGCAGACAGACACCCACCATTTGAGCCACATCTGCCTCCCTATACTTATAATTTAAAGAATTGATTTCTAACTATTGAAAAATTAGGAAAACAGGATTTGGTGGAGTTTGTTTTCCCTTTGAATGCTAATGATAATTCTGCTTTGTTATACCTGCTTTGCTCATGTAGCACCTATTTTCTGTTTGGGTTAATTTCATTATTTAAAAAAATTTTTATACTAGATTGATTAAATTAGGCTTCCTTTTTTATAAGGTCAACTTTATAAGAGAAGTAAAATTTGACTTATTTATATAGAATTTAAACCATACATCTGATTTGAACTAATGAACTATATTAAGTATGAGTTTTGGTTATGAATTTACAAAATTCATATATATAAATTAGGGCTTAGGTTATCAAATGAAAGGTATCCTTTACTATGTTTGCCATAGATTCTAGTATTGCTCTCTATTCTTGCTCAAAACATATTGAAACACCTCTTTTGGAATTTTCTTCAGTCAGTTAGTAATACTGTATAAGAGAAGCAATTTCATTATGTTTTAATCATATATCTGTTTTTCTTTTATCAAAAGTGTATAACTGGGGAGCAGATGTAGCTTAAGTGGTTGAGCGCCTCCTTCCCTTGTACCTCCTAAAACCAAAACAAACAAAGAAATGAAAAACCAACTCTCATTGGAGAGCAGATGTAGCTCAGTGTTTGAGGGCCTGCTTCCCATGTATGAGGTCCTTGGTTCAATCCCCAGTACCTCCTAAAAACAACAACAACAACAAAAAACAAACCAAACAAAAAACCTATGTAACTCAACTTCCTAAAAAATTGTTTTAAAGCTTTGAGAATTGCTACCATTGAAGATATACCAAACAATGTATTGATAATTTCAAAAGAGCTGTTTTAAATGTGATCTGAGTGGTAGTAGTTTCACTGGCATAATACTATAACTTATCTTGTTGACTACTTTGGGAGGGCACTTGGAAGAATGTTTTGTTAAATTAATGTTGCTAATTTATATTATTACTTTTTAATTCAGTGAAGTCTGCTGGCCAATTGGAGTTAGAATGTGTTCTAAAACTTATATATATATATTTTTCCTCATTAAAATTGTCAGGGCCAAACAATATAATATAGTTGCAGCTAGCTGAGGGTATAGTTTGTACAAGGGAGTCTTATGCATTCAGTAATTTATTACATTTGTCATTTAAGTATGCTTAAAAATGATACTTTTTTGTTTGTTTCAGCTTTTAACTGCTTTTGAGAATGCACTCAGCTTATCAGATAAGATTCCTAGTGAAGATCACCAAGTACTTTACAGACATTTCATTCAGAGTTTATCCAGAGTAAGTTGATTTTTTAAAAGTCTCTAATATGACTTTTATTTTTTATTTACTTTTTTAAGATTTATTTTTATTTATTTCTCCGCACCCCCTTGTTGTTTGAATTTGCTGTGTCTGTTCGTTGTATGATCATCTTCCTTTGAGGAGGCACCGGGAACCGGACCCGGGACCTCCCATGTGGGAGGGAGGTGCCTAATCACTTGAGCCACCTCTGCTTCCTGCTTTGTTGT
>PVKH010002902.1:0-26059 GCA_004027955.1 Chaetophractus vellerosus | reverse complement strand
ATGAGGCTTTCTATGCTTTGCATCTCTCCACAAGGCAGCTGTAGACTATCGGGTGAACGGCTCACTCCAACATCAGAATTGCTTCTCAAATCTGCTTCTCTAAATCTCTGCTCTCAATCTGCTTCTCTCAATATGCTTTTCTCAATCTGCTTCTCTCCAGTCTCTGCTTCTCTCTTCCTGCCTCTCTCAATCTGCTGCCTTTATACTTGAGACCACACCCACCAAGGGGTGGGGCTCAACATCCCACTGATGTGGCAGTTAATGCCCTACTCATAACTTAATCATGCCCAGATGAACAGATTAGTTTACAAGAATAATCCAATCTGTATTTTTGTAATTCATAATTAAATCAAACTCAAACCATTACAGCTTGTAAACTGGTCTGCTAATCTGAGCATGATTAAATTATGATTAGGGCATTGATTGGGCCATGTCAGTAGGTCATTGAGCTCCACCTCTTGGTGGGTGGGGGAATTGAATATGAAAGGCAAGGCAAAGGACAGAGGGAACAGTTTTGAGAAGAAGTCCTGATGTTGGACTTTTGATGCTGAAGCCAGGGAGGTGAGCAGATGGAGGAGATTTGTTGTGAGGAAGGAGAGAAGGCTCTAGGATAGAGATGGGCCATTCACCTGAGAGTTTACAGCTGGCCTTGTGGAGAGAAGCAAAGCCTAGAGAGCCTCATAGTCTACAGCTGACCTTGTGGAGGAAACAGGGGTGATGAGCCTGGAGAGAAATGCAGTCCTGGGAAGAGAGGAACCCAAGAAGCCTGAACCCTGGCAAATGTCAGCAGGTTTCTTGCTCCAACATATGGCAATGGACTTAGATGAGGGAAGAAACTTATGCCTTATGGCCTGGTAACTGTGGACTTCTACCCCAAATAAATACCCTTTATAAAAACCAACCAATTATTGGTATTTTGCACTAGCACCCCTTTGGCTGACTAATACAACTACTATGTAATGACATTGACTTACAAAAAGTGTTAAAACAGAGATTTCACATTGTGAACTGTGAAAACACTATCTTGTTGTTTCCAAACTAACCACAATATATTTTATTCACCGATATTTACTGATATAGACTTACAAATGATTTTGAAATAAGGATTCAAAAAGTGAACTGTGAAAACACTATCTTGATTTGTATCAAAATCTAACTCAATTATATCATTTTTTCTCTGCAATGCACTGATACTTACAAAGAATGCTAATGCACAATATTCACATAGTGATCTATGAAAACACTGTCTTTATTAATTTTAAAAACTATCTAAAATACATACTTTATACACTGCCCTGCACTGTATTGACTTACAAGAAATGTGAAAACAGGATTACCATAGTGAGCTATGAAAACATTTTCTTGATTAGTATCTAATACTAAATAGAATGCATTATTTATTCTCTGTTATATACTGATATTAACTTACAAATAATGTTAAAACACAGGATTCTCATAGTGAACTGTGAAAAGACTATCTGATAACTACTTAAAATACATGCTTTATTTACTGCTATGCACTGGCATTAACTTACAATGTTACAACAGAAAATTCACCTAGTGAACTGTGAAAACCCTATCTTGATTACTTTTGAGTATTAATTAAAATTCATTCTTTATTTATTGTGTTGTACTGATGATTGACTTACAATGTTAAAACTCAAGATTCACGTAGTGAACAGTGAAAACCCTATCTTGTTACTTTCCAAAACTAACTAAAATACCTGCTACATTCATTGCTATGCACTGATGTTGCCTTACAAGCAATCTTAAAACACAGGCTTCACATAGTTACCTGTGAAAACATTATCTTCATTAGTTTCATGGTTCAAGCTATGTCAAATAAGCTAGCTAGGTGACAGGTTAAAGTGAGCTCAAATCCATTTTTATTGTCTGGGGGGAAAATGAAAATAAGCTTGAACATGTAAGATGGAAGGGGAGATGTAGAAACATGGAAAAGTGGAGTAGGAGACCAGGTGGTTCTGTTTACATGACCTTTCTGAGTGAGAACTCAAGGCTATTAGCTGAGTCCTAGTCCTTGTGGCAGAAAAGTTATAGAGAGGGCTCTAGGATCCCACACACCCTGTCCCAATTCTGGAACAACTGTCTTGGATTTCCTGCTCTGGATCATTGAATCTGGTGGCCTTGATAATAAGAGACATCAACTGGACAACAGTACATATTTCTATAAGATAGCAATACCCCATCTTGCAAAGAGGATCCTTGCTAATTTGCATAACCTGTATTACTTCCTAAGCAAACAAGGTGCTCATTGACTGAACACTTTGCTCCTCTCACTCACTCCCCATGCAGTGTTATAGGCCTGCAAGGCAGAAGATCAAGGTCAGACCAAATACCTTATTCTTCTGGTACTCCAGAAAAAGGGGCTTTAATAAATGGGGGTTGAATGAGGAAGGTCCATTTCTAGGATTACCCTATACTGTATTACTGCTCATTGAAAATGATCCTGGTCACTCAAGAGCTCTGATGAAGGTGTACAATGAGATTAATGTTGTTTTCATGCCTGTCTCACTACTTTAGATTCCATTAAGGAACACTTTTGGCTCATAGGAGGTGGTAAAAATATATAATCTATATATTGGAAGAAGTTGATGTCAAACCTTATGAATGACTTTGAAGGCTTCAATACTTCAGTGGAGAAAATAACTGCAGATTTGGTAGAAATATCAAGAGAACTGGAATTAGAAGTGGAGCCTGAAGGTGTGACAGGATTGCTACAATCTAATGACAAATCTTTAACAGACGAGGAGGTAATTTAATAGGACATGTTCCTTTACCCATTCTGCCAATCTCTGCCTTTCAATTGGAGAGTGTGGTTTGTTGAGTTATCTACCCCAATTTAGACATGTTCTTAATCTTAATCTGTATCCCTGTCGGTGTGAGCTATTGAAAATGAGAACTTATGAAGAGAAATTTTGTTAAGAAAAGGCCCACATAAATGATGTTGTGTCTTAATTAAGATTATTGGAGGCCTTTAATGAAGAATGCCATGGAGAGAAGTAGGAAGTAAGCAAGAACCCAGAGAAGAAGGAAAAGGACATTGCCATGTGAAGTGAGGCTGCAATACAGGTCAAGAAACCCTAAGGATTGTGTCAATCCAGGGCCAGAAAGATACCAAACCTAAGAAAAAACCACTTCCTATCTTCTGAACTTGTGAAATAATAAATTCACATTGTTTAAGCCAACTCATTGTACTTGTTATAGAAGCCTGACACACTAAAACAGTGTTGAATCCATGTACATTTAAGGTAATTAAGAAAAGGCAATACTTAATTCTATGCTTTTGCTAATTGCTTTATATAAGTCTTATAATATTTTGGTTCCTCCTATTCTCCATTATTGTCTCTCTTTTTGTTTATATGTCTTTTAATAATGAGCCATTTTGAATCACTTCTCAATTCTTTTTGTGTAGATTTTTAGATATTCTCTTTATGGTTACATGGGAATTGCATTATATAGTTTTAAAAGGGGTAAATTTAACAAGAAGATTTAACAATTATAAACCTGTATACATCTAATAAAAAGGCCACAAAATATATGAGGCAAAGTGAAAAAATTGAAGTGAGAAATAGTTCTATAATAATATTTGGAGTTTACACTACATAATTTTAAATACTGGATAGAATGTTCAGAAAAAAGATTGATGAGAAAATAGAAGACCTGAACAACAATATAATTCAACTATATGTAAGAGTATATATGGAACACTTCATCCAACAACAGTAGAAGAAACATTATTTTCAAATGCAGTTGGATAATTCTCCAGGATAGATCATATGTTGGCGCAGAAGAGAAGTCCCAATAAATTTAATAAACTTTAAATCATACGTAAAAAGTAATTGCTCTGACTGAAATATACTGAAGCTAGAAATCATTAACAGAAGGAAAACTGGGAAATAACAAATATGTGGAAATTAAACAGCGCACTCTTAGGCAACCAATGGTATAAAGAATAAATTACAAGGGGAATAAGAAAATACTTAGAGTTAAATAAAAATGAAGACTCAACATACCCAAGCCTATGAGATGTAGTGAAAGCAGTGGTCAAAAAGAAGAAAGAGCTCAAATTAATAACCTAACTTTACTTCCTGGGGAACTAGGAAAAAAGAGCAAATGAAACCTGAAGTCAGCAGAGGGAAGGAAATGATTAGGATTGAAGTGGAGATAAGTGAAATAAAGAATAGAAAACAACTGATGGATTAAAAAATGAAAAGTTGGTTCTTTGAAGAAAATCAACAATCATTTAGCTAGGCTGACAAAGAAAAAACAGAAAAGAAACAAATAATGAAAATCAGAGTGGAAAATGATGATGTCACTACTAATTTTACAGAAATAAAAATGTCTATAAGAGAATGCTATAGGGCTTCCATGAAGATGGAGGATTAGACAGGTGGAGGGATTAGATATCTTCCAGAAAAAATAGCTAGAGGACAGGTAGAGACTGTCTAGAGGTCAAATCTAGGGCTTTGGACACCAGGGCAAGGTGAGAAACCACCTTGAAGAGAGAGGGGTGAAAGAGAGGAGTGTCAGTTGGTTGAAAATTCCCATAAGTAAAGTTGCAAAAAGCATCAGCACATGCCTGTCCCCCCACATAGAGAGCAAATAGCACTCTGCAGACTGCCATGGCTGTGGACTGCAGTGACTGTGGGCTGAGGTGGTTGCAGGGGTCCTCTTCTCCAAGAAAGCAGAGAAATAGGGGCACAATCTACAACAAATTTAGATTTGGTCAGTAAATTTTGTATGCTGCATTAGAGAATTTGTGCATTTCCAGGCTGGGTGGGGTCACAACATTGTTTGCCCTGAGACCCCACAGGGAGCTAAAGCTAATATGCCTTCTCAAACACCTTCCCTACTGCCCCAGACTGGTTGCTAAAAAGGCAAAAAGATGGAGGTTGTGGCCAGTCAAGGGTGGAGAACAGCCTCTGAGAAAGTTTGTTTCTGAGGCTTCACCAGCACTGAGGAAATTGCTTCTGCACTACCCACATACCTGAGGAGTTACACTGAATACACTATCCTCTAGCCTCTGGGGTCTGAGCAGAGAAGTCTGCTAAATATCACCATCTGCTGGCCAGACCAGAAAAGTGCATGAAAAAGGAAAAATAATAAATAAAAAAGGCAAGCAGATGCCTTTATTGCCAACCTGAACAAGGCACTTGGAAACTGGCCTGCAACCAATTATTGGGTACTTCATCAATAATGAGCAGTTAAAGAGGGGAAATTCTAAACTAGAACAACTTATCCTGAGTGAAATAAAGTGGTAGCACAAAATCACTTAACAGAAAATCCTCAGCAAGAGAGAAAAATTGAACATCAGAGTAAACACAGCATCAAGACAGATGCCAAGACTTCAGGAAAAAATTACATGCCATACTAAGAAAAAGAAAGATATGACTCAGGCAATGGAACAAATCAAAGGTCTAGATGAGACACCATACTTGAAATAGCTAATCAATGAGGTTCATACAAATCTCCTAAGTAAAATCATGGGGCTGAAGGACAATATAGCTATAGAAATAAAACACATTAAGAAAAGACTGCATGACCACAAAGAAAAATTTGAAAACTTGGGTAGAAAAATAACAGAGTTTATGGGAATGAAAGCCACAATAAGTGAGATTAAAAATACAATAGAATAGGAATTGTGAGAACATGGCCAATGGGTTAGGCATATAAGTCTAGCTCTCATGAAAACAACGAAGAAAAAGCCATAGATTGCTGTAGGGACCTGCTTTGGGGTACAGAAATCCACAACAATTCTTACCAATTCCCAGAAGAGTAAGGGTCACAGACACAAAGAAGCCAAAGCAAGTAATAGTGAGTTATTAAACCTCCCAGCTGCCAGGAAGTGCTTCCCTTCCTCACCCCCAAGATATTAAGTGAGGTTAAAACTTCTGGTGAATTGTATCTAACAGAGTAGAGCATATGTCTACCTCCACGGGAAGGTTCTTTGAGTTATCTAGGAGGATACTGGACAGATAGAGAAGAGAGGAATAATCATGGGCTGCTTACATTGGTGGCTGAAAGTGGTACAGATTAGATTAGACAGACTAGGTGGAGACCTTAGCCCCCTACTCCAAACAGGAGTGTGACAGCAGATTCCTTGCAAGGAAGGGGGGTTTGAGAGAGTGGAGAGTATCTTTTTTGAGATGACTTTAGCCAGCAGGTTCCTCATTGAATGAAGGAAGGGACCCGAAGCAACAGGGAGAGGAGACGGGGATCACTTCAGGCTGGCAGTCACACCCAGCCACCTAGGTAAAGAGAGGAATGACATCAGTGAGGAGACAGAGACAGGCTGTGATCAACACCAAGCCAGCTGACTGCAGGGGATCTAAGCTGCCTGAGGGAAAAAGGGAGGATAGCATTCTGAAAGGTTAATTAACTCAAGGAGACAGAATAGCTCAGTGGAAGAATTCCTGCCTAGACTATATGAGGTTCCTGGTTTGATTCCTGGGTATTCCTTGAGAAGTGATTCACTAGGTTATCAAGCATCCAGCTGAAATTTTATCACAGAATATATAGACATTTTCTTTGTATTAGGTTTTTTTTTTTGATCTCTCTCTTTTTTAAAGATTCCTTTTCTTTTATTTCCCTTTACTCACTAAAACCCAGTTCAAAACCTGCAGAGGGCAGGCTGCAGGGTGACTGAGGAACACCAGCATCCTGACAAGATCCTTAGGGATCTAAGAGAGAAAGTTGTTTTTCCATGTTTTTTATTTTCTTCTATCACCTGTTTTTTTTAAAAAAACAAGTTGCTGATGTCTTGTTTTTGCTTGTTCTGTATCCCCTTACTTTGTTTCTCTGCTTGTTTATTTTTCTATTTCTTTTTTTTTGGTTATTGATCTGTTCTACCTACTTTATTTCTTTTCACTCCATCTTTATATTTTTTGTGTTCCATTGTTATTCTTTTCTACAACTCTTATTTCATCTCCAATTTTTCTTGTTTGTATTTCTCCTCTCCCTTTTACTCTGTTTGCTTTCTCTTTTTACTTTTTTTCTTTCTCTCTTTTCTCTTTCCCCATCTTCTCATCATTCCAGCCTTTTAATTCATTCTATATATTTTTTCTATTTTGTTTCTTGTTTCATTGTTTCTATTCCATGTTCATAATCTTATTCCTCTGTGCTTCTTACTCATGTTAATTTTTCAATTTCCTATGTCTGGTATGGTTGCTCTCCTACCTTTTACTATTATCATTACTATTATTCTTTTTGTCTTCCTATCTCTTTCCTTTTCTCTGGTCTTAATTTTTTTTATTTCAAAGGAACATAGATCTCTCTCACAAAAAAATGGCTGAATGCGGGCAAGATCCTGCCCAAACAAGCTCTTTTGGGAACTCACAGATTAAGAAGCTTCAGGGCACTGATCTGGAGGGAGCTGGACAAACAGATACATTCCTCAAGGTGCTGCTGGCTTGAATCTTGGTTACTGTGTTTCCTCTTCCTAGATTTCCTCTTTTCTGTGTATACTGATTTTGTCTACCAATGCTATCTCTTTTCCTTCTTTCACCATACAATCTTCTGCTTTCTGTTGTTGTTGTTACATTCCACTTTTCTTTGTTTAGGCCTCATTTTTTCTTGATTTTATTTCTATCTCATCTCTCCTGATTTCTTCCTTTCATTAACCTTTTTATTTTTGTCTTTTCTTTTCTCTCTCCCTCTCTCCTCATCATTATGGAGTTTAATTCATTATATATATATATTTCTGTATTTGATTCACCATTTCATTGTTGGTACTACACCTTTTCATTCCTATTACTCTACACTTCTTACATTATTTAAATATTCATTTTCCAAGGTTTTATATGGTTCATTTTCTAATGATTACTATTATTATTACTACTATTCTTTTACTTTTCTTACCTCTTTCACTTTCCTGGGCCCTGATTTTGTCCTTAAAGGTAACATATACAACAGCAATGAAATAGAATAAGAAGAACAAAACATAAAAAAGAATACTTAACACACAAAAAAACAACAATTAAATAAAACCCTAGAGTAAAATGAGAAGCTAATCAACTGAATAAACTAATCAAGATAAAAAGATTACAAGACAGCAACAAAAAATGACAAACCATACTAAGAAACAGGAATACATGGCCCAGCCCAATGAACAAACTAAAAACCAGAAAGAGATGCAGAACATTGAACAACTAATCAGAGCTGTCCATACAAATATCATGAACTAACTTAATGAAGTGAAGGAAGAGATTAAGGATAAATAAGAAACTGGGAGAACATACTGAAGAAATTGTAAACATACATAAAAGGATAACAGATATGATGGTGATGAATGGCACAAACAAAGAAATCAAAAAGACTCTGGAAACACATAATGGCAGATTTCAACAGGCTGATGAATGAATTAGTGATGTGGAAGACAGTACATCTGAATTCAAACAGATAGTAGAACAGATAGATAAAAAGATAGAAAATATCCAGCAGGGACTTAGGGATTTGAATGACAAAAAAACTGCACAAACATATGCATTATAAGCATCCCAGAAAGAGAAGAAAAGGAAAGGGGAAAAAAGGAGTGTTGGTGGAAATAATGTGAAAACTTCCCAACAATATTGAAGGAGATGGATGTACATGTCCATGAAGTGCATCACACCCCAAACAGTATAAATCCCAAAAGGCCAACTCCAAGACATATACTTGACAAACTGTCCAATGCTCAAGACAAAGAGAAAATACTGAAAGCAACAAGAGAAAAGACAACCATCACACAAAAGAGAAGCTCAGGGCCCAGCTAGATATCTCAGTGGATAAAGAGCGCACTGGGGTACCACATGGGAGACCCTGGGTTCAGTTCCCGGGGACCTCTCCAAGTGGGCAGACGGCCTTGAGAAAGGCAAGCTGCTGTGGGTGGGGCAAAAGCCACCGTGGGCAAGGCAAAAAGCCACCACGGGCAGGGCGGAGCCCTCACGGGCATGGCAAAGTCACCCGTGAAAAGTGGAGTTGCTGCCTGCGAAGCGCGGAAGCCAGCAGCCCGCAAAAAAACATGGAGGACTGCTGCCCGCAAAACATGGAGCGGAGCCACCGTGAAAACGGAATGGAGCCACCCACAAATGGAGCGAACCGCCGCTGCAGAGGGCCAACTCGGCGCACTGCCGCAAAGACGGGGGGAGACAAGAAGCAAACATAGAAAAACACAGAAGAATGGACACAAAGCAAGAGCAAGCAGAAGGGGGGGATATGTAATAAATAAATAAAAAAAAAGAGAGAAGCTCAATAAGATTAAGTGCTGATTTCTCATCTGAAACCATGGAGGCAAGAAGGCAGTGGTATGACATAGTGAAGGTACTAAAAGAAAATAACTTTCCAGCAAAGAATTCTCTATCCAGCAAAGCTGACATTAAAAAATGATGGAGAGTTCAAAATAGTCACAGATAAACAGAATTTAAGAGAGTATGCCAATAATAAACCCACCATTCAAGAAAGACTAAGGGGAATTCTGCAGGTTGAAAGAAAAAACAGGAGACAGAGAGTTGGAGGAGACTGTAAGAAAAACTAAAAAGACAAAAAGAGAAATAAAAACAACATATGGGGGCCGGCTCGATAGCCCAGTGGATAGGGCACCGGCATACCACATGGAAGGCCCTGGGTTCAGTTCCCGGGGACCTCTCCTAGTGGGCAGACAGCTTTGAGAATGGCAAGCCGCCATGGGTGTGCCAGAGCCGCCATGGGCAGGGCAAAAAGCTGCCATGGACAGGGCAAAAAAAGCCGCCATGGGCAGGGCAGGTCGCCTGCAAATGGAGCGCAGCCAGCCACCCGTGAACTGAAAGCCGGCTGTGAACAGAAGCAGAAGCCACCCACAAGCGGGGAAAGCCGCGCCTGCGCAGTGACCAGTCTCGGCACGTTGCCGCAGCAGGGGGGAAGGGGAGATATGTAATAAAATAAATAAACCTTTTAAAAAAAAACCAACATATGACATACATAAATCCAAAGAAAATATGGTTAATGTAAGTAATTCCTTGACAGTAATAACACTGAATGTTAATGGATTAAATTCACCAGTCAAGAGACACAGATTGGCAGAATGGATAAGGAAATATCACCCATCTATATGTTGTCTACTGAAACCCACCTTAGACACAGGTATTGAAGGAAGCTGAAAGTGAAAGGCTGGAAAACAATCTTACAAGCAAACAGTGACCAAAAAAGGGCAGGAATAGTTATACTAATATCAGAGAAAATAGACTTTAAATGCAAAACTATTGTAAGAGACAAAGCTAGATTCTATATATCAGTGAAATGGGTAATCTTTCAAGAGGAAAGAAAAATCATAAAGATTTATGCACCTAACAGGGGCACCTCAAAGTACCTGAGGCAAGCACTGGAAAAACTAAGTGGAGAAATAGATGCTTCTACAATTATAGTGGGAGACTTTAATACACCATTATCACCATTAGACAGAGCATCTCCACGGAATATCAATAAAGAAATAAAGATTTTGATTAATACATTAGAGGATCTGAATCTACTAGACATATACAGAACACTACAGCCAAATACAATAGGATGTACATTCTTCTCAAGTGCACATGGGTCATACTCCAAGAAAGACCACATGCAAGGCCACAGAAAAAAATCTCAATGAATTCAGAAAGATTGAGATTATACAAAGTAGTTTCTGTGACCACAATGGAAGGAAATTGGAACTCTGTAGGGCTAGAGAACCATATTTGGCACAAAGATATGGAAGTTAAACAACATGCTCTTAGACAAAGAGTGGGTCAAGGTAGAAATTTCAAATCAAATCAGTAACTTTCTTGAAATGAATGAAAATGACAACACAACATATCAAAACTTTTGGGATGCATCTAAAGCTGTATTGAGGGGGAAATTCTTAGCCATAAATGCATATATCAAAAAAGAAGAAGGGGCCAAAATCAAAGACCTACCTGAACACCTGGAGGAGTTGGAAAAACAACAACAAACTTACCCCATAGGAAGTAGAAAGAAGGAAATAACAAGCAATAGAGTGAAACTAAATGAAATAGTAAACAAGAAAGCACTAGAAAAAAACAAACAAACCCAAAAGCTGGTTCTTCAAGAAGATCAATAAAATTGACAAACCCTTAGACAAATTTTAAAAAGGGAGAGAAGATGCAAATATACTAAATCAGAAATGAAGATGGGGATATCACCACTAACCCCACAGAAATAAAGAGTATCATAAGAGGATACTTTGAAAAGTTATATGCCAACAAGAAGGACAATTTAGAGGAAATGGACAAATTCCTAGAAACTCACAAGCAGCCTACAATGATGAAAGAAGAAATTGATGAACTCAACAGACCAGTTACAGGTAAATCGATAGAATCAGTCATCAAATCCTCCCAACTAATAAGAGCCCAGGACCAGATGGCTTCACAGGTGAACTCTACCAAGCATACCAGAAAGAACTAATACCAATCCTGCTTAAACTTTTCCAAAAAATATAAGTAGAAGGAACATTGCCCAACTCATTCTATGATGCCAACATTACCCTAATACGAAAGCCTAACAAAGATGCCACAAGAAAGGAAAATTAGAGACCAATCTGTTTAATGAACCTAGATGTTAAAATTCTCAATGAAATACTAGCCAATTACATTCAACAACACATCAAATGAATTATACACCTTGACCAAGTGGGTTTCATCCTGGGAATGCAAGGGTGGTTCAACATAAGAAAATCAATCAATGTAATACCCCACATAAACAGATAGAAAGAAAAAAATCACATGATCTTCTCTATAGATGCAGAAAAAGCATTTGACAAAATACAGCACCCTTTCCTGATAAAAACACTGCAAAAGATAAGAATAGAAGGAAACTTTCTGAACATGATAAATGGAATATAAGAAAAACCCTCAGCTAACATAATATACAATAGTGAAATCCTAAAATCTTTCCCTCTAAGATTGGGAACAAGACAAGGAAGCCCACTATCATTGTTCCTTTTTAACATTGTCTTAAAAGTATTTGCTTGGTCCCAGAGGCAATACAAAGATATAAAAGGCATCCAAATTGGAAAGGAAGAAGTAAAAATTTCACTATTTTCAGATGACATGATTTTATACATAGAAAGCTCTAAGAAATCATTAACTGTTTTTTGACAAACCTACCAAGTCCATGTTAATTGGACAAAACAGTCTTTTCAACAAATAGTGCTAGGAGAACTGTTTAGTTATTACAAAAAAAAAATGAAAGAGGCCCCCTATTTCACTCCCTCTACAAGAATCCACTCAAAATGGATCAAAGACCTAAATATAAAGCCAGGACCAAAAAACTATTATAAGAAAATGTAGGAAAACATCTTCAAGTCCTTGTAGTCAGTGATTGTTTCTTGGACCTTACACACAAAGCATATGCAACAAAAGAAAAAGTAGATAAATGGGACCTCCTCACAATTAAACACTTTTTCACCTCACAGGAATTTGTCAAAAGAGTGAAAAGGCAACTGAATCAATAGGAGAAAATATTTCCAAAATGCGTGTTTGATAAGGGTTTAATATCCATGATATAAAAAGAGATGTTACAATTCAACAATAAAAAGACAAACAACCCAATTAAAAAGTGGGCAAAATACTTGACTACATATTTGTCCAAAGAAGAAATACAACTAGGAAAAAAACACATGAAACAATGCTCCACATCACGAATGATTGGGGAAATGCAAATCAAAACTACCATGAGACATCATTTTACACTTATCAGAATGTCCACTATTAAAAGGCAGATTATTACCTTTTAATAGTGGACATTGGAGAGGTTGCAGAGAGATAGGAACACTAATTCACTTTTGGTGGGAATGCAGAATGATACACCCAATGTGGAGGACTGTTTGGCAATTCCAAAGAAGTTGAATATAGACTTGCCACGTGACTCTGTAATACCACTACTGGATATATGCCCAGAAGAACTGAGAGCAGTAACATGAACAGACATCTGCACAATTGATGTTCACAGTGGCATTATTAACAATTGCTAAAAGTTGGGAAAAACCTAGGTGTTCATCAACCAATGAATGGATAAACAAACTGTGGTGGGTTCACATGATGGAATATATGCAGCTGTAAGAAGAAATGAAGTCATAAAGCACTTGACAACTTGAATGAATGTGGAGGACATTATGTTGAGCAAAGAAAGACAGACAAAAAAGGGCAATTACTGTATGATTGTGTTACTATGAGCCAAGTAAATTGTGTAACGTTGTGTGATTCAAAAAATTATATGTATCCAGTACATTCAATTGAGAAATGTATGTTTTTATTTAAAAAAAAAAACCCAAAGGAACCACATATTGAATTGTGAAAACAGTATCTTGAATAGTTTTGAAAATGAACAGAAATACATGCTTTATTCACTGGTATGTACTGATATTGATATACAAACAATGTTAAAACACAAGATTCACATAGTGAACTCTGAAAAGTGTCTTGATTAGTTTAGAATACTAACTAAAATACAAGTATTTTTCAATGCCATATACTGGTATGGTCTTACAAATAATGTTAAAACATGATTCATATATTGAACTGTGAAAATATTATCTTGAGTTGCTTAAAATATGAAATAAAATATTTTATTTATTCACTGATATGTACTGCTAGGGATTTACAAAAATGTTGAAACACAAGAATCACATACTGAACTTTGAAAACACTATGTTGATTAGTCTTCAAAACTAATGAAAAAGCAAATTTTTTTCATGCCTCCATACTTACAAACAATATTCAAATACAGGAATAACTTCATGAACTGTGAAATCACTATATTGATTGGTTTTGAATACCAAATGAAATAAGTCCTTTATTCACTGTTATGAACTACTTACTTACAAACAAGGTTAAAACACAGGATTCACTTAGTAAACTGTGAAAACACTGTCTTGATTAGATCAGAATACTAACTAAAATACATGCTTTAGTAACTGCTATATACTATTATGGACTTAGAAAGGTAAACATAAAATTGACATATAGAAATGTGAAAACACTATCTTGATTCATTTTGAATACTAACTAAAATACATGATTTATTAACTACAATGTACTGATGTGGACTTATAAACAATGATAAAATATAAGATTCACATAGTGAACTGTGAAAACATGTTGTTGGAGTGGTAAGGTGGGGGTGGGGCAGAACCTCATTTCCTCTCTTAGTGCCATTTTGTGTCAGTGAGACAGATAAAGGGGAGTAACAAGACTGTGGGGGGAGGAGCAGTGTGGTCAGGGGCAGTGAGCTGGACCTAACCTGCCACAGGTGGGGAGTGTGGCCTTGGGCTATGTGACCTAAGAGCACTGGTGTGGTCTCAGCCTGGAAAATAATCAAGATGACCAAAAAAAGAACCTCTTCCTGAAAAGGTTTGAGTGAGTGAAACAGACTTTAAAGTTATGGCACAAGATGAGTTAATTCTATGATGGAAACAATATGAAGCCTATGTGCAAATTTTGGAGGGCAAGTACACACATCTTAACTCTAATGATGTAAATGGCTTAAGTGAACCTGAAGAAAAATTAAAGCAACAACAGCAAGAGTCTGTATGCAGGGAAAACATCCTTGTAATGAGGCTAGCAACCAAGGTACAAGAAATGTAAGAATGAGTACATTCCTCAATGTACTACTCAAAGCAAGTCTAGCAGCCTAGCATTGTCCAAATGAGATCAACAATGGTAGACCCAGTGATGAACTTGTTTTTCCTAAAAATGAAAGGTGAACTGGAACAGACTAAAGACAAACTGGAACAAGCCCAAAATTAACTGAGTGCCTCAAAGTTTGCACTTGATCTGTAAACAAATCATATTCCCCAGTCGAGACTTCCCTGACAGTCCCACTATGAGAAAAACTGTGGTGGGACAGTCAAGTACTGGTTTCCACACTAAGACTCAGACTTTTTGTGCAAAAAAAGCCACATTCTTATATGGTCCAACTCATAATGGTTAATGTAAAACTTATCAGATGAACCTTGCATTTCAGCTTTTTTCTTTTCCCTGCTTCAGAGGCTTGATGGCATCAGACTATTCCAAAGAAGTGGCTACCTCCCAAAATTCCCCTTCTAGAACATGTAGACACTTGAGAAATAATTCTGTTTGAAGAAAATAGAGGGAGAAACAGAAGTCTTAAGTCTGTGGCACACTGTGTCTTCAGATAGTTTGGAGGAATGAAAACCTAGAGATTTTAAATCATGAATTGAATGTGTAAAATTCCAGTAAAATGTGAAAATGGAATATGCATTGCTCTTAAACTTGAGCATAGTGACTTAGAGACACTGTATATTAGTTTTGCCAATAAGACTGTGGACTTCATGCTTTTTGTTTGAATTTCTGGTTCAAAACTCACATGAGGTGAATTTTTTTCATCAGCCCATTCTATAAGTCACCATTTCATATTTTCACTGGGTAATAATGGAGTCTAACATGAGTGGCAGGTAACATGTTCCAGCTTGTTCCAACGTTTAAATGCAGTTTTTTCAAGGGTGATTTGAGTTCTCTCTTATTCAAATAAATTTGAAGCAGACAAAAAGTTAATGGTGAAGTGTTGAATGCTTATCCAGGAGAATCAAAAGCTTAGAAGACATTTGTCCCAGGGATGTTTTGCACAACTTGAAGCAGAGTTGGCTTTAAAGAAGAAATATAGTGAGGATCTTAAAAACAGTCAAGATGAATTCAATGACTTCATCATTAAACTTGATGAAGAAGTAGAGGATATGTGGAGTACCATTTTAGTTCTTCAGCAACAACTGAAGGAGACATACCAGCAGGTGGCTAAGTACCAACAGCAGCAGTCACAAGCCTCAGCCCCAAGTACCAGCAGAACTCCATCTTCTGAACCTATAGAACAGGCCGAGTCCACAAATAAAGACTGCTGTCATCTGACTAATGGAACAAGTAATGGCACTTCCTCCCATCAGAGGATGTCTGGATCTGGATTTCATAGGGAGCAGAACATAACTGAAGATGACTTTGTTTCTTCTTGAGGAAATGGTAATAACTTCTCCAATAGCTCTGAAGAGAGAATTGACAGAGGGGGTAGTAGTTATATAAAACTAACTCAGCATAGAGTATGAAAGTGTAGGCTCTCCCACAGGCAGTGCAAACTCTCTCACACACCACTCAAATGACACAGACTCCAATCATGACCTCAAGAAGAGAAAGCAGCAAGTGGGAAAGGTAACCAAATTGTGGGTTCCTTCCACATTCCAAATGGCTTGGACTCAAATGTAAATGTACAGGGTACAGTTTTGTAATATTTTTCCAGCAAATTTTTATACAGTGTCATTTAATTTGGGAGAGGATACTGTCCAGAAAACTAATGCATACTTTTTGTTATAGTTTGCCTTTTCATGGTGCCTGTTTTGTTCTTTTTTTCTTTTCTTTTCTTTTTATTTGCTTCATTTCCTCTGTCACTTTGGAACTTATGCCCCACCACCCACACCTCTCACACCTCCCACAGCCTCCCACATATGCATCCTTCATCAGTGTGACACATCACTTGTAATAGATATACACATTTTGGGGATTTACCACCATGCATGGACCACAGTTCAGACTGTAGATGACCCTCTCTCCCACACAGTTCTGCATGATACATGATGATACAAAATGGCCTATATCCTCCATTGCAACATCACCCACGACAATTCCCAAGTTCCAAAAAACCCTGCATTACAATTGACCTTCCCTCTCCATGTCCCCAAAGTGTCCAGTGACCCTGGCTCCACATAATTTTGCAATTTCTTCCATTGCATATATGACAAGTCTATAGCAGGACACCAATAAGCCAATTTTAGTCCATAGTTCTTCCCCAATCCCAAGGAGTCTGGGAGGGTGATGTTCCCTCCACCACCAAGTGAGAAGGGGCTTATGTCCCATGGATACAATGGAAGAGATTATCCTGCCTGCAGCTGAAGGCTCTCTCCATTCTCCAGCATAGCTGTCATCCATCATCAACTACCAACTAGGTGTCCCGGGTGAGTCCATTGAGTTGTAGCATAGGAGTTGCAGATCCACAGTCTCTGGACCCAGTTGGCACATGGACAGCCCATAGTCTCCAGTCTATGGAAGTACACCTAAAACTCTGGCATCAAATATAGGTTTGAATAGAAGAGACAGATGGACCATGTGCAGTGAAGACATATTTCGGTCAGACTCTGTCACTCTCAGGAGCAAGGATTCTAAATTAGGGCCCACTGGTAAGGCACCAAACTCTGGGGCTATCTGCCCTGTTATAGGACCTGGATATCTCCAAAGCCCTCAGGAAGCCCTCTGTTTGGGGTGGTATCCATATTGGAAGCCTAGGGGGTCCTACTGGGGTCTGTGTAAGTGTTACCTCTGGGTTGACATCCTGACTCACTTTGAAGTCTCTTAGTCCTATGCATTCATTTGTGTTTACCATTTCCCCCTTTCATTCAAAGTCTTTTTCCAGTCATACTGCCCATTGGCATTTGTTAGTAATCCCTCATTGCCAGGGAGGCTTATCCCCGGGACTCATGTCCCACACTGGGACATGCTGAGTTTGTCTTAGAGAGAGGCCACATTTGAGCAACAAGGAGGTTCTCCAGAGGCAACTCTTAGGCACCCCTTAACACTAGGCTATTTCAATTTCCACAGCAATGACTCATAAGGCTAGTCATCAATAACAAGGGCCCATCAATGGATCATCCTCCTTTGCCAGACACTGTCCCTGCACTCAGGGGGATGTTGCTACTCTTCTGGAAAATATGGCAGAGCTCTCCAAGTTGGGAATTCAGTGTTCTCCCATTTACTGAGTAATACTTTACCCCATGACCATGTCCCATGAGCAATTGAACAAGTATGCATGCCTTTTATGTATGTTCAGGTGGACTTCCTCCCATGCACCCCCAACCTTGACACCCCTCCAACAGTGATCCTCTTCTGTCCCCATTGTGACCTTTCTGTGGTCCATAGCCTCTTCACAGGTGAAGCCATCACAACAGCCAATTGCAATGAATAGGAAAATGAAATAATAATGGTATTTAATTGTAAGAGTTAAAATATAGGAGAACTTAAAAATAAAAAATAATTTTAGAAAATTTAAAAAATAAATAGAAAAAGGATAACAAGATTTTATTAAAGAAATGGGCTATTCAAAAAATGTGAAAAATAATATATATATATGTATAAAAATTCTTGTTTTGCAATTGTGCCTTGTTGGTGCAATATATGGTGTCCAGTCCATTTTGTGGTACCTTCCTCTTCTCACTCTCAAGCAGCCCTCCTTTTATCATTGAATTTTCAAAGAGGTTTTGGGTCACAGCACAGTCACACACAGAATACAAGAAAGTTTCCTCCTGTTCCTATCTTTTGCAGAGTTTTTATCAGGAAAGGGTGCTGTATTTTCTCGAATGCTTTTTCTGCATCTATAGAGATGACCATGTGATTTTTTCCTTTCTAATGGTTTATGTGGTGTATTACATTGATTGATTTTCTTATGTTGAACCATCCTTGCATGCCCAGGATAAAACCTACTTGGTCATGGTGTATAATGTTTTTGATATGTTGTTGAATGCGATTAGCAAGTATTTTGTTGAGGATTTTAGTATCTAGGTTCATTAGATAGATTGGTCTGTAATTTTCCTTTCTTGTGGTATCTTTGTTTGGCTTTGGTATTAGGGTAATGTTGTCATCATAGAATGAGTTCAGGAGTATTCCTTCTATTTCAATTTTTTGGAAGAGCTTAAGCAGGGTTGGTGTTAGTTCTTTCCAGAATGTTTGGAAGAATTCAGCTGTGACGCTATCTGGTCCTGGGCTCTTCTTAGTTGGGAGGTTTTTGATGACTGAGTCAATCTCTTTACTTGTAATTGGACTGTTGAGTTCATCGATTTGTTCTTTTGTCAGTGTAGGCTGCTGGTGAGCTTTTAGGAATTTGTCCATTTCTTCTAAATTATCATTCTTGTTAGCATATAATTTTTCAAAGTATCCTCTTATGATATTCTTTATTTCCGTGGGGTCAGTAGTGATATCCTTTTCTTATATTTTGTGTATTTGTATTTGCTCTCTCTTTTTCTTTGTTAGTCTGGCTAAGAGTTTGTCAATTTTATTAATCTTCTCAAAGTACCAGCTTTTGGTTTTGTTTATTTTTTCTAATGCTTTCTTATTTTCTATTTCATTTAGCTCTGCTTTGATCTTTGTTTTTTCTTTCTTTCTTTTTCCTTTAGGGTTAGTTTGTTTTCTTTTTTTTTCCAATCCTTTCAGGTGTGCAGTTAATACTTCAATTTTAGCTCTTTCTTCTTTTTAAATGTATGCATTTAGAGCTATAAATTTCCCTCTCAGTACTGCTTTGGCTGTATCCCATAGCTTTCTGTGTTGTCATTTTCATTTGATTTGAGGTAGTTACTGATTTCCTTTGAGATTTCCTCCTTGACCCACTGTTTGTCCAAGAGTGTGTTTTTAATTTTCATATCTTCATGCCTAATCTAGTCCTCTGGCCCTTAGTGATTTCCAATTTCATTCCATTGTGGTCTGAGAAATTACTTTGTATAATCTCAATCATTCTGAACTCATTGAGAGTTGTTCTGTGGCCTAGCATGTGGTCTATCTTGGAGTATGTTCCATATGCACTCGAGAAGAATGTATATCCTGCTGTATTAGGATGCAGCACTCTGTATATATCTATTAGGTCCAGATCTTCTAATATATTATTGAGGTTCTTTGTTTCTCTACTGATTCTCTTTCTGGATGTTCTGTCTAATGGTGATAATGGTGCATTGAAGTCCCCCACTGTAATTGTGGAGGCATTTATTTCTCCACTTAGTTTTTCCATGTTTGCCTCACATATTTAGAGGCACCCTGATTAGGTGCATAAATGTTTATGATTGTTCTCTCTTCTTGAGAGATTACCCCTTTTACATAGTGTCCATCTTTGTCTGTTATGATTGTTTTGAATTTAAAGTCTATTTTGTCCAATATTAGAATAGCTACTCCTGCCCTTTTTTGGTTATTATTTGCTTGAAAAATTGTTTTCCAGCCACTTACTTTCAGCCATCTTGAATCCCTTGGTCTAAGGTGGGTCTCTTGTAAGCAACATATAGATGGGTCATATTTCTTTATCCATTCTGCCAATCTGTGTCTCTTGACTGGTGAGTTTAATCCATTAAAATTCAGTGTTACTACTCTCAATGAATTTCTTACATCCACCATATTTTCTTTGCATTTATGTATGTCCTATGTGGTTTTTGTCTCTCATTATTGTTGTTCTTAAACTCTCCTCCCACTCTCTCTCTCCTGTTTTTTCCTTTCACCCTTTAGAGCTTCTTTTAGTATTTCTTGAAGTGCAGGTTTCTTGTTAGCATATTCCCTTAATTTCTGTTTATCTGTGAATATTTTGAACTCTCCATCATTTATGAATGCCAGCTTTGCTGGATAGAGAATTCATGGCTGGAAGTGTTTTTTCTTTAGTACCTTGACTTTGTCATACCACTGTCTTCTTGCCTCCATGGTTTCAGCTGAGAAGTCGGCACTTAATCTTATTGTGCTTCCTTTGTATGTGTTGGTTCTCTTTTCTCTTGCTGCCTTGAGTGTTTTTTCTTTGTCTTGAGCATTGGACATTTTGACAAATATGTGTCTTGGGGTTGGCCTGTTGGGATTTATACTGTTTGGGGTGTGCTGTGCTTCCTGGATATGTACATCCATCTCCCTTATTTGGGTTGGGAAGTTTTCAGCCATTATTTCCTTCAAAACTCCTTCTGTTCCTTTTCCATTCTCTTCTCCTTCTGGGATGCCTATAATGGGTATGTTTGTGTGTTTTGTTTTATCGGTTAAATCTCTGAGTCCCTGCTGGATTTTTTCTATCTTTTCATCTATCTTTTCTACTATCTGTTTGATTTCAGATGTACTGTCTTCCAGATCACTAATTCTTTCTTCTGACTGTTCACATCTGCTGTTATGTGAATCCTCATCTTTTTGATTTCTTGGATTGTGCTATTCATCAGCATCATATCCGTTATCTTTTAATGCATGTATACAATTTCTTCAGTATGTGCTCCTAGTGTCTTCTTAATATCCTTAATCTCTTCCTTCATTTTCAGGATTTGGTCCATGATTAGTTGTTCTATGTTCTGCCTCTCTTCCTGATTTTTGGTTTGTTCTTTGGAGTGGTCTGTGTCTTCCATTTTCTCAGTATGGTTTGTAATTTTTTGTTGCCCTCTGGTGATCATTTTATCTTGATGAGTTTATTCAGTTGATTAGCTTCTCTCTCTGCTCTAGAGTTTTATTTAGCTTGTGATTCTGTGTGTGTGTTAAGATTTCTCGTTGATACTTTCTTCCCCTTGTTGTATTTCCTTGTTTTTTTCTGTTCCTTTGAAGGAAGAAGATTAGGGCCATAGCAATCAAAAGGGGTAAGAAAGGAAAATGGATAATAGTACTATTGATAAAATTTAGAAGAGGGGCCATATCAGATTTAGTAAATTGAATAATTAACTCATGTAGGCTGTGTAAAGTGATAGGGGAAAATATTTAGTACCTACAATGGAATGTGGAATCAATGTAGAAAAATATATAGAATATTTTCTATGGCCAGAATGATGAGAGAAAAAACTAGTAAAGAATAGGCTAAAAGAAAAAAAGCTAATACAAAAAGAAAGAAAGAAAAGAGAACAGAACAGGCAAGATAGAAGTTAAGAAGGGTGAAGCTGAGAGCAATTGAAAAAAGGTGGAATGTAAGAACCACAACAGAAAGCTGAAGGTAGAAAGATGAAGGAAAGAAAGGAGATAGTGTTGGTGGACACAATCACTATACACAGAGGATGGAAAGTCAAGGATGAAGAAGATCAGGAAAGAAGAAAAAAGCTATCAGCACCTAATTAAAAAAAAACAAAAACCCCACCAAGAACAAGGAGGAGAGAGTAGTGGTAAGAAGCACACAAGCATGCAATTAAATCTTAAGGTAAAACAACATTGCTTTTGGGCACTTGTGAAGCCTCTCAGCTTGTGTTAATTAATCAATTGCCTTGCAGTCATCTCTCTGCAGGCTTTGAGGCAGAATTTAGCTATTAAAGCAAGTCAATATGTTTCTGTTTTTTAATGTAATAAGGGTCCTTAAAGAACACCTCTTCTAAACCACCCCTTCCTGTGAGGGGACCCCAAATAGGCTGATGGAGACTTATCTATTACTTCCCACTGCCTGACTCTCCCAGGTGAGCTGAGACTGTGTTACTCAGCACGGAGCTGTAAAATGGCTGGGACTGCCCTTTGCCAACCCTTGTGTCCATGCCACCATTAAGCAGATTTGCCTCTCCCCTCAGCCCAGCACCACTTCCAGCTGGCTAATACACTTCTGTAAACTGCTAGTGGGTTCTGGTGACCAGACCCTCAGAAAGGAAACTCCTCTCCACCCCCTGTCAGAACCTTCCCACTCTCAGGGTTTATCATCCCCCTCACAGGTCTACCAGTGAGGATTCAGACTGCCCAGCCCCCCTCCCAGAAAATGGGACCCAGTCTCCCATGTTTTCAGCTGGGGAGTAAAGAACTCACAACTTTATGCTGAACAGTCCAATTCACACTCCAGTTGCCTCCAGACCAATGCACTCAATACTCCCATGTCCCAGGCTCCCAGCACAGACCATGCTGTCAGGCTCCCTTCCCCAATTAGCCTTCTTCTGCTTCAGAGCTGTTGAGTGTGCACCTAAACCGATGCCATCTTTCCTCTTCCCTCTCCACTTTGGAACTTGTAACAGTTACTTTGAATGTTGCTAAAAGGACATTTTTGTAGGGTAAATTTATTTTTGTATATGAGATAATGTGAAGTTGTAAATGGAGATCTTTCCTTAAAGTATAAGACAATGATGTCTGTATATATCTGTGTATATTTAGAACCTGTGTTGTGTGAGGGAATTCTTACTCATATTGTTATTATACTTACACAGCATTCAGATTTGTTATAGCAGATGTAGGTCTATGACTGCCAAATTTGCCCAGTACATTACTTTTATCACTAAAAGTTGGAATTTTTGATAGAGTCCTATAGTAGTTTCAGTGTTAGATACAGTTTTTCCCACATACACATATGTATTTTCTCTTTAGGTGACTGTTTAAAAACTTTGACTGCATAGCTACTCAGTTTTTATGAACTGTTGTATCCTGTTCATGCATATTGCAGTATGATTCCAATATATCTTACCTGTACAGACAAAACCTAAATAAAGACTTTATTGTAACTCCAAAAAAAAAAAGAAAACGCAATGATATTAGTTTTGAAAACTAAAATATGTGCTCTTTCACTGGTGTGTACTGATACTGATTTATAAAGTTAAAACATATGATGTACATAGCAAAATTTGAAAACACTATATTGATCAGTTGTGAATATCATGTAAAATCTATCCTTTGTTCATTGCTATATACTTATATTAACTTACAAATAAGTTCAAAAGATGTAATTCACATAGTGAACTGTGAAAACACAATCTTGATTGATTTCAAATACTAAATCAATTATATGATTATTCACTGGTATGAACTGATATGGACTTACAAACAATGTTAAAACAGATGATTCACATAGTGAACACTGAAAACACTACCTTGATTAGATTTGAAAACTAACAGAACTAATTGCTTTATTCACTGCTGTGTACTGATATTGACTAACAATGATAAAATGCTGGATTCACCAAGTGAACTCTGAAAACACTGTCTTGATTAGTTTAGAAAACTAACTAAAATATATGCATTATTCACTGCTGTATACTAAGAAGGACTTAGAAATAATATTAAAAGATAGAATTTCCATAATTAACTGTGAAAACACTATCTTGATTAGAATACTAACTAAAATACATGCTTTATTCACTATTCTGTATGGATATTGACTTACAAACAATGTTAAAACACAGGAATCACACATTGAACTCTGAAAACATTATTTTGATTAGTTCAGAAATCTAACTAAAATATATGCTTTATTCACTGTTCTGTGCGGATATTGACATACACACAATGTTAAAACACAGTAATCACATATAAATTGCTAAAATATTAACATGATTAATTTTTTTTAAGATTTATTTTTTATTTATTATATATCCCCCCTTGCTGCTTGTTCTTTCTGTGTTCATTTTTGCTTTTTTTGCATTCTTCTGTGTCTACTGGTCTCCCTCTGCTGCAGCATCCTGCCGAGTCAGCTCACCACATGGCAGCCTGCCTGCTTGCGGCAGTTTGCCCTGCCTGTGGCGGCTTGCCCTGCCCACAATGGCTTGCCCTGCCCATGGCAGCAGCTTGCCCTGCCCATGGTGATGGCTTGCCCTGCTCATGGTGGCTTGCCTTCTTGAGGCAGTCTGCCTGCTCAAGGAGGCCCCGGGAACTGAAGCCAGGGCCTCCCATGTGGTAAACCAGAGCCCTACCAATTGAGCTACAGCTGGTTCCCCATGATTAATTTCAAAAACTAAAATACATGCTATATTCACTGCTATGTAATGATATTGACTGACAATGATTCACAATGAACACAGGATTCACATAGTGAAATTTTACCAAACTATCTTGATTATTTTCAAATACTAACCAAAATACATTTTTGATAAAACACTAGATTTTCATAGTGAACTGTGAAAACATTATTTTGATTAGTTTTGAATACTAAGTAAAATATATGCTATATTCATTGCTGTTATGATATTGATTTATATAAAATATTAAAAATAGAAATCACATAGTGAAGTGTGAAAATATTAGCTTAGTTTAGAAATTAAAATGCATGTTTTCTGCATGTTATGTAATGATAATGACTAAAAAATGTTAAAACACAGGATTCACTTAGATAAATGTGAAAACACTATGTTGTTTGCTTTTACATACAAAGTTAAATATTTCTTTATTCACTATTATGTAGTGATATTGATGTACAAACACTGTAAAACACAGGAAACACATAGTGAGCTATGAAAACATTATTTTGATTAGTTTTGAATACTAACAAAAATGCAAGATGTATTCACTCTTCTGTAATGATCTTGACAAACAGTGTTGAAACACAGGAGTCAAATAGTGACCTGTGAACACACTATCTTCTTCAGTTTTGAAAATGAATGAAAATACATGGTTTATTCACTGTTATTATTGATATTGATTTACCAATAATGTTTAAACACAGCATTCACATATTGAACTGTGAAAACACAATGTGGATTAGTTTAGAAAACTAATTAAAATATTTGCTCTATTCACTGCTATGTGCTGATAATCACATACATGTTGAAACACAGTATTCACATAGTGAAATTCATAAACAATATATTAATTAGTTTCAAATACTAAGAAAAGTACCTCCATTTACTTTGGTGTACTGATATTGAGTAACAATGTTAAAACACAGTAATCACATAGTGACCATAAAAACAGTATCATGATTAGTTTTGAATAAAAAATAAAATATGTGCATTATTCTCAGTAATGTACTGTTATTGAATTGCAAACAATGTTAAAACACAGGATTTACATAGAGAAGTGTGAGAACACTATCATGATTAGTTTCAAATACTAAAATAAGTTATTTACTTACTTCTTTGTACTGATGTTGATACACAAACTATATTAAAACACAGGAGTCATGTAATGAGCTGTGAAAACACTTCTTGATTAGTTTAGATTACTAACAAAAATACCTGCTTTATTCACACCTATGTACTGATATTAACTAACAAACAATGTTAAAACAGAGAATTTGCATAGTGATATGTGAAATACCTTTGTTGATTAGTTTAGAATACTAACTAAAATACTTGATTTATTCACTGCTATATCTTGATATTGACTTACAAACAATATTAAAACAAAGGAATAATACAGTAAACCATGAAAACACTATTTTTTAAAATTAATTAATTATTTATTTTTTATATATCTATATATATATTTAGGATACATTGATTACATGAATGTTACACAGAGATTCCAGGAGTACCCATATACCATCCCCACAACCCGCCACATGCACATCCCTCAGTGTGGCATAATGCCTCTGATAGATATACACATTTTGGGGCTTTGCCATCAGGCATAGATCACAGTTCAGGACATAGATGACCCTGTCT
>PVKH010002901.1:0-26049 GCA_004027955.1 Chaetophractus vellerosus | reverse complement strand
TGAAGATGTTTCTCTACATTTTCTTCTAAGATCTTTATGGTTGTAGATTTTATAGTTAGGTCTTTGATCCATTTTTTTTTTTCACCCAGACATTGGAATTTTTTTTTTCTCCCTGTCTTTATTTTTTTATTTTATTTTATTTTTAAATTATATATCCCCCCCCCTTTCTGCTTGTTATTGCTGTGTTGATTTTTGCGTTCTTCTGTGTCTGCTTGTCTCCCCTCCATTGAGGCGACCCACCGAGTCAGCTCACCACACGGCGGCCTTGCCTGCTCGCGGGTGGCTTTTCCTGGCCACGGGGGCTTGCCCTGCCTGTGGCGGCTTGCCCTGCCTGTGGTGGCTTGCCTTCTCAAGGCGGTCTGCCCGCTCAAGGAGGGCCCGGGAACCGAACCTGGGGCCTCCCACGTGGTAAAACAGCACCCTACCAATTGAGCTACAGCCAGCCCCTCCATGTCTTTTAATGATCATGCATTCTCATGTTTCCTCTCACTTTTTTTAAAAAAGATACTTAGATTACATAAATGTTACACAAAAATGATAGGGATTCCCATATGCCCCACCTCTCACACATCCCACAATCTCCCACATAAACATCCTTCATTAGTGTGGCACATCACCTGCAATAGATATATGCATCTTGGGGCTTTGCCACTAACCATGGACCATAGCTCACATTGTAGGCCACACTCTCTCCCACACAGTTCTGCATGTTATATGATGATATAAAATGGCCTATATCTGTCATTGCAATGTCACTCAGGATGATTCCCAAGTCCCGAAAAAGCCCCTGTATTGCAACTGTTTTTCCCTCTCCCTGCCCCCAAATTGTCCAGTGGCCACTGGCTCCACATTAATGTTGTAATTTCTTCCATTGCATGAATCACAATAAGTCTATAATAGAATACCAGTAAGTCCACTCTAGTCCATAGCTCTTCCCCCAATCCTGAGGAGTCTTGAGATGGTGATATCCACTCTACCTCCAAGTGAGAGGGGGCTTATATCCCATGGATAAGATGGATGGGATTATCTGGCCTGCAGCTGCAGACTCTCACCATTCCCTGGGATAGCCGTTGTCCATTACCGTCTCCCCACTAGGTATCCTGGGTGAGTCCATTGAGCTGTAGAATAGAAGTTACAGCTCCACGGAGCTTCCGGACCCAGGTAGCATATGGACAGCCCAAAGACTCCATCTCTGGAAAACACCGGCACCACATATGGGTTTGAATAGAAGGGACAGATGGACCATGTGCAGGGAAGACATATTTGGTTCAGACTCTGTCACCTTTGATCCATTTTGAGTTAATTTTTGTATAAGGTGTGAAGTAGGGGTCCTTTTTCTTTCCTTTATGTATGGATATCCAGTTCTCCCAGCACCATTTGTTGAACAGACTGTTCTGCCCCAGCTGGGTGGGTTTGACAGCCTTTCAAAAATCACATGGCCATAGATGCGAAGTTGTGTTTCTGAACTATCAATTCGGTTCCACTGGTCTATGTGTCTATCTTTATGCCAGTACCATGCTGTTTTTTACCACTGTAGCTAGCTAGGTAATATGATTTAAAGTCCAGAAGTGAGAGGCCATCAACTTTGCTCTTCCCTTTTAAGATGTTTCTGGATATCCAAGGCCCCTTATCCTTGCCAAAAATTTGATAATTTTTTTTCCATTTCATTTAAAAATGCTGGTGAAATTTTTATCACACTTGCATTGAATCTGTATATCAATTTAGACAGAAATGACATCTTAACTATATTTAGTCTTCCAATCCATGAGCACGGAATGTTCTTCCATTTATTTAGGTCTTTTAAAAATTTCTTTTAGCAATGCATTGTAATTTTCTGAATACAAGTGCTTTAAGTCCTTAGTTAAGTTTATTCCTAAATATTAGATTCTTTTAGTCTCTATTGTAAATGAATTTTTTTCCTGACTTCCTCCTCAGATTGTACATTACAAGTGTATAGAAACACTGCTGATATTTGCATTTTAATCTTGTATCCTGCCACTCTGCTGAAATTGTTTATTCACCCTACCAGCTTTTTGTAGATTTTTTGGAACTTTCTAGGTTAGGCTCATATCATCTGAGAATAGTGAAACTTTTACTTCTTCCTTTCCAATTTAGATGCCTGGTATGTCTTTTTCTCACCTGATTGCTCTATCTAGAACCTCTAGCACTGTATTGAACAACAGTGGTGACAGTAGGCATCCTTGTCTTGTTCCCAATCTCAATGGGCAAGCTTTCAGTTTTTCACCATTGAGTACGTTAGCTGTGGCTTTTTCATATATGGCCTTTATCATGTTGAGAATGCTACCTTCAATTCCTATCATTTGTAGTATTCTTATCAAGAAAGAATGCTGTATTTTGTCAAATGCCTTTTCTGTGTCAATAAATAGGATCATATGATTTTTCTTCTTTGATTTATTAATGTGATATATTATGCTGATTGATTTTCTTGTGTTCAACCATCCTTGGTTGCCTGGTATAAAATTATTCATGATGAATAATTCTTTTAATGTGTTGTTGGATTTGATTAGCAAGCATTTTGTTGAGAATCTTTGCATCCATATTAATTAGGGCAATGATTCTGTAATTTTCTTTTTTCATATCTTTATCTGGCTTTGGTATTAGGGTGATATTGGCTTCATAGAAAGAGTTTGTTAGCATTTTTTCTTGTTCAATATTTTGGAAGATTTTTGATTAAGACTGGTATTAAATCTTCTTTGAATGCTTGGTAGAACTCACCTGTGAAACCATCTGGTCCTGCATTTTTCATTTTGGGGTCTTGTTTGATGATTGTTTCAATAGCTTTGCTTGTGATTTGTTGCTGAGGTATTCTATTTCTTCTAGGGTCAGTGTAGGTCGTTCCTACATTCCTAGGAATTTTTCCATTTCATCTGCATTGTCTAGTTTATTGGTGTACAGTTGTTCATAGTATCCTCTTATGATCTCTTTTATTTCTGTGGGGTCAGTGGTAATGTCTCCATTTTCATTTTTTATTTTATTTATTTGCATTTTCTCTCTTTTTTTCTTCGTGAGTCTAGCTAAGGGCTTGTCAATTTGTTAATCTTCTTGAAGAACAGCTTTTGGTTTTGTTAATTCTCTCTATTGTTTTTTGTTCTCAATTTATTTCTTCTCTGATCTTTATTTCATTCATTCTATTTGCTTTGGGAATAGTTTGCTTTTCTTTTTCTAGTTCCTCCAGCTATGTAGTTAGGTCATTGATTTTAGCTCTTTCTTCTTTTTTAACATAAGCATGGAGGGCTATAAATTTCCCTCTCAGCACTGCCTTTGATATGTTGTGTTCTCATTTTCATTTGTCTCGAGTTGTTGAGTTCTCTTGTAATTTCTTCTTTGACTCACTGATTCCTTAAGAGTGTGTTGTTTAATTTCCATATATTTGTGAATTTTTCATTTTTCCACCTGTTTTTTGATTTCCAGCTTTATTCCATTATGATCAGACAAAGTACCTTGTATAATTTCATACTTGTTGAATTTATTGACATCTGCTTTGTCACATAACATATTGTCTATCTTGGAGAAGGATCTCTGAGCACTTGAAAAGAATGCATATCCTGCTGCTTTGGGGTGCAATGCTCTATTGATGTCTGTTAAGTCTAGTTCATTTATCATTTTATTCAGGTTCTCTGTTTCTTTACTGATCCTGTGGCCAGATGTCCTATCCAATGCTGACAGTGGTGTACTGAAGTCTCCAACTATTATTGTAGAGGCATCTGTTTCTCCCATCAGTATTGCCAGTGTTTGCCTCATGTAATTTTGAGCATCCTGGTTAGATACATATACATTTATGACTATTATTTCTTCGTGGTGAATTGCCCCTTTTATTAGTATGTAATGTTCTTCCTTGTCTCTAATAACAGGTTTGTTTCTAAATACTATATTTAATCCAATATAAGCATAGGTACTCCAGCATTTTTTTTGTTTGTATTTTTTTTTGTTTTGTTTTGGGTTACTGCATGCATGCAATATCTTTTTCCAGCCTTTCACTTTCAATCTATTTGTGTCCTTGTGTCTAAGGTGAGTCTCTTGTAGGTAGCATATAGATGGTTCATATTTTCTTATCCATTCCACCAATCTGTGTCTTTTGATTGAGAAGTTTATTCCTTTAACATTCAATGTTATTACTATAAAGACAGTTTTAACTTCACCTGTTTTGATGTTTGAATTTATTATCATATTTTATTTTCAACACTATTTTTGCACTTTTATTTAAATTTACTGATATAATCTTCATTTCTAATCTCTTCCAAATCTCTCTCTCCTGTCTTTTCTTTAAGGCTATAGCACTGCCTATAGTATTTCCTGCAAAGCTGTTCTCTTGGTTATAAACTCTCTCAGTTTCTGTTTATCTGTGAATATTCTAAACTTGCCCTCATTTTTCAAAGACAGTCTTGCTGGATATAAGATTCTTGGCTGACAGTTTTTCCCTTGCAATGTCTTAAATATATCATACTACTGCCTTCTTGCATGCATGCTTTCTTATGAGAAATCAGCACTTAATCCTATTGAGTGTCCCTTGTATTTGATGTATTTCTTTTCTCTTGCTGCTATCAGAATTCTCTCTTTTTCTTTGTCATTTGACATTCTGATCAGTATGTGTCTGAAGGTAGGTCTATTTGGATTTATTTAGATCAGAGTACGTTGTGCTTCTTGGACACAGATATCTATGTCCTAAAATATGGTTGGGAAATTTTCTACCATTATTTCTTCAAATATTCCTTCTGTCCCTTTTCCCTTCTCTTCTCTTTCTAGGACAAACATGATATGTATGTTTTCACTCTCTTGCCATCATTTAGTTTCCTGTGCATTTTTTCCCCATTTTTTTCTTTATCTCTTCTCTTTATGTTCACTTTCAGAGGCGATGTCTTCAAGTTTACTAATCTTTTCTTCTGCCACCACAATTCTGCTGTTATATGCCTCCAGTGTATTTTTTATTTTCATCTTTTTAGGAAGAACAAGGAATTGAACCCAGGACCTTGTACATGGGAAGCAGGCACTCAACCACTGAGCCACACCCACTCCCCAATGAAAATTGATTTTTTCTTTTGTTTGTTTTGTTTTTAGGAGGCATTGGGGATCAACCCAGCATCTTGTACTTGGGAAGCAGGTCCTCAACCACTTTAGTTACAACTGCTCCCCAACTATATCTGCTCCCCTGTATTTTTTATTTCATTTATTGTGCCTTTCGTTACCATAAGATCTGCTGTTTTTCTATGTATGCTTTCAAATTCTTCTTTGTGCTCACTGAGTATCTTCTTAATATCCTTAATCTCTGTAGCTATCTCATTGAATTTATTAAGGAGATTGGTTTGCATATATATGATTAGATGTCTCAACTCCTTTATGTCATCTGGAGGCTTATCTTGTTCCTTTGACTGGGCCTTATCTTCCTGTTTCTTTGTATGGATTGTAATTTTTTGGTGTTGTCTTGGCACATGGCTTACTAGATGTATTTATTCTGGGTGTAGTTTCTCCCTGTAGTTTAAGGCTTTCTTGCCTTTTCTCCCTTGCTGGTTGTATAGTAGGAGCCAAGGATGTCATTGGTAGTGTAAGCTCTGGAAGCTGAAGCTGCCCAGGTTGCCCCAGGAACCAATGAAACTTCTCCCACCTTTCCCCTCTGTCAGGGATAAGGACAGACTTGCAGCTGTGTGTAGTAATCCAAGCCATGCAGGCCCAGACCATATGTAGCTGCCCAGAGAGACTGATGAGGCTTCACACCCCTTTCTCCCCTTCCTGGGGTGGGGATGAAGCTGCAGGTTTGGGCAGCAAACTAAGCTGTGCAGGTCAAAACTGACCAGAGTTGCCCAGGTAGACTGACATAGCACCAGTCCCACCCCTCCCCTGCCAGGGGTGGGGATAGACCCTCTGGTGTGCCCAACAGTCTAATCCATGTGGGCTGAAAGCACCTGCAGTTGTCCTGAAAGGCTGAGGGCATACTGTCCCTTCTGCCCTTTAAGGGGTGGGGATGGAACCACAGGCACCCAACAAACCAATCCATGTGGGTTGAAAACACCTGCAGTTTTCCAGAGAGACTGAGGAAACACAGCTCCTCTCCTATCCTTTTGGGGAGTTGGGGTGGAGCCACAGGCACTCAACAGTCCAGTCCATGCAGGACAAAAGTGCCTGCAGTTGCCCAGAGAGGCTGAGGAAATACAGTTCCCCTCCTGTCCTATTGGGGGGGGAGGGCAGGGATGGAGCCAGAGGTGTCCAACTATTCAGTCTGTGTGGACTGAAACCACCTGCAGTTGCCCAGAGAAGGTGGGGAGACACGGCCTCCCTCTTGTCCTTTCAGAGTTAGATGTTGAGCCAAGACATCCAACAGTCCAGGTCATGCAGGCCAAAAGCACCTACAGTTGCCGAATTAGGCTGAGGGATCACTAGCCCCCTCCTATCCTATGGAGAGGACAGGGGTCGATTCCCAGGCACCCAAGAAGCCAGTCTGTGTGGGCCAAAAGCCCCTGCAGTTGCCGAGAGAGTCTGAGGGAACACAGGTCCCCTCCTATCCTATTGGGGGTAAGGATGGAGCTAAAGGTGTCCAAGTATCCAGTCTGTGCAGGCTGAAAGTTCCTACAGTTGCACAGAGAGGCTGAAGAAACACTAGCCCCCTCATATCCTATGGGTGGTGGGCAAGAATGTAATTTGAATTTGCTCAATAAACCAATCTGTGCAGGTTGAAAGCACCTGCAGTTGCCCAGAGAGGCCAAAGGAATACAGTTCCCCTCCTATCCTATTGGGGCTTAGGTGTAGAGCCATAGGTGTCTGACTATTCAGTCTGTGCTGGCCTGAAAGTGCCTACACTTGCCTGGAGAGGCTGGTGCTGGTCTTCCCATTTTCCTCCCTGCTGGAAGTGGGGCTGAAGCTTTGTAATCCGATCTGTGTAGAAAGAAGCTGGTCCCTACCAGCACTGGGATTTTCAGTCAGCCCTGCTTTGCCTCAGGCCAGGGCTGGAGTTAAAATGCCAGCTACCAGCCTATTTCTGACTTGGGCAGGTTCAAACTTTAGCTGTTCTTAGGATTATACTTTAGCCAGCCAAATTTGCTAATCAGTAAATGAAGTTGGTGCCCAACCGTCTCTTCCTTCCTGGTTTTTGGGAAATGGTGCTTCCAACTCCAGCCACAGAATAGCTCCCGAGGTGGCTTTCACTGCCAGTGGCGGATGGGCACTCACCTCCATGGTGTGGAGTGCTCTACTCATGAATCTTCACTGCAGATGGGCAGTTTCCTCCTTCCATCTTTCAAGGATGTTGCAGGATCCCCTTCTGGTCTCCTGGAGCCCACAAACAGGTGCTTTAGAGAGCTCTGGGTGATTACTTACTGCCCTGTAGGACAAGCTGACTCTTGGAACTCCATACTCTGCTCCCATCTTGCCCCTCCCCTCTTTGCAGGAATTTTTGAAGTGATGCTTCTATAATTTGTTGAGCTGCATTTTGTCTGTTGTTTTATTTTTTGAAGTTGAAATAATGTTTTTTTTTATGGCAAAGCCCCAAAATGTGTATATCTATTACAGGTGTTGTGCCACACTGATGAAGGATTTAAAGAATCTGCTGTATGTCTTTTATCCTACAGTAGAGTTTGCATTTTTTTCTATATTTGAATCTTAATTTTTTTGCTTCCAAAACGTGTCAGTTCACCAAAGGGGTGCTGATACAGAGTACCAGAAATCTGCTGCCTTTTATAAAGGGTATTTATTTGTGGTAAAAGCTTACAGTCCCAAGGCCATGGAAAGTCCAACTCAGGGTATCATAAGAGGTTCTTTCTCACCAAAGGCAGCTGCCACGTGTTGAAGCAAGATGGCGGAGGATCACTGCCGGGCTCCAGCCTTCCCCTCTGGGCTTCTTCTTCCTCTTGAGGCTCCGTGGGCCCAGCTTCTTCCCACACTCAGCTACAAGCTGGCATAGGACTTGTCTCTCAGGGCTTCCTGTATAAGTGTCAGCTCTCTTCCCAAGGTCAGCTGTAAGCTATCAGGCAAATTGTCCATCTCTCCACCAGGCTTTAGCTGTTTGAGCCTTCTCCTTTCTGTTACATGGGAGGATCAAAAATGACAAAATTCTCTCCTCTGTGTGGCTTCTTGAGTGAATGTCCATTTATATCAGACCCAGCAAGAGGGCAGAAACTCAATCTTAGTCATGTGCCACTTTTAACAGGTAATCTAGTCAGAGACATCTCAGCTGAATTTAATGCACTCAAAGGGTATCACACCCAGAAGAATAGATTACTTTACAAGCATAATCTTTCTCTTTTGGGGATTCATAAAATAATCTCAAACTGCCACACAAAACAAGTGAAAAGAGATGTAAGGATAAATAAAATTCACTTTCTATTGATGGAACACTTAATCTTCTGTGTTTATCAATTCACCAATTGCCTATGACAATTAATGTACTTTCCATATTAGCATTTGACACAGAGATTGTAACAGCAGTATATTGAACTAAAATAAATAACAAATTTGGAACAGCATGTTCCTTGCAAAAAAAAAAACCTCACTTCTCAAGAGAGCTTATTTTTGAGGGGAACACAAAATCATGTCAAATTATTTTAGTTATTATTGTTGCATAACAAACCACTCCAAAACCTAATGGATTAAAACAGACATGGTTTTTTTAAAAAATTCCTCATGATTCTCTGGGTTGGTAATCTAGGCAATTAATCTGGAGTCATTCATGTGGCCACAGTCATCTGTCAACTCAATTGGGGATGGCTTTATTAACATCTGGAAATTCGTGCTGGCAATCTGCTGTCGTCAGTTGGTAGCCTCTCACCACTCAGTAGGCTATATTATTCCTAACAGCATGGGTCATACAAGGATTCCAAGATTGTGAGAGGAGAAGCTGCAAGACTTTTTATGACCTAGGCTTTGAATCTTCAGTGTCACTTCTACCACATCCTTTGCTAAAGCAAGTCACAAGTTCATCCTGATATGAAAAGATAGGGAAATAGACTTCTTCTTTTGATGGGAGGAATAGCCAAGTCCCATTGCAAAACGATGTGGCCGCAGGAAGGAGTTATTTATTATCATAACTTGCCATGCCAGTATACCTTTCCCTTAAAGACAATTTAGACGAAACTCTTTTAACCCATAGTCTTAGCATCCCTGATTATAAATAGTGTGTTAAAAGAAGAATTCTCAGGATTGGCTAAACTCAAATTGCTCAGAGATCATTCCTGTCCCTGTCAGATTATACTATTCATATTTATCAGCTCGTTACCTCTGCCTGTGGCGTAGAATCATGTAAAATCCACAGCAGTATCCTTCATGATCTCTCAGATAGGGCTCCCTTTCTTCTAAAACAGTCCTTTTCTTGATCTTCACTGTGCAGGAGGTGATTAGAGCCTGTTACTTCTGCCTTGGTTCCGGTTTCTCATGCCTCCTTGGGAGTGATCACTTCAATTCTCCTAATGCTACCAAAGTCAAAGGGCCAAAATGTTACTCTAGTTCCCTTTGTCCCACAGGTGCAGGAACCATGCTCTGTCCTGTGTGTATGTGTGTGTGTGTGTGGGGGGGGGGGGTTATGTGGGTGCTGCTTCCCCCCATTTTATGCCACAGTTTTCACGGGGGCCTTAGGCTGCCCTGCTTGTTCTCTTAAGTCTTACAAATCACTTCATTCTTTTGCAAAGTTCCTTCAACCTCTGTCTGCATTAATTCTCTCCAAAATGTTTATACTTAATCCATGGGAATAGCATAGAATAATCAAACCTAGTTGTTGCTCCCTTTGATATTTTTTCCTTTCCACTTAAGCAACTGCAGAAGGACCCTCCCCTTAGGCAACTTTCCCCACTGGAAACAAACAGATATAATTCCCCACATACAAATTGCCTCAGGGAAAGTTGATGAGCCCGTGACCTAATCAGTTCATAAGATGAACATTAGTACTTGATATTTCAGTATTTGGGGACATAGCACGATGAGAAGAGTTTAGAGTCAGACAGATCTCAGTTTAAATCCTAGGACTGTCTCGTATTAGCATTGTACTTTAAAGCTTGTTTTCCTCATCTGTAAAATGTGTATAATAAAACTTAACTCTAAGATTATTAGAGGGAGTGAACAATATGATGTGTGTAAAGCATCTAGTGCAGTATCTAATTGGATAAAGCAAGCTCTTGAAACAAAGAAGCTAGTGATGTTGCCATAACCTAGGAACAGTAGCAAAATAGTTCCTTTCTTAATCATACCTGTATTAAAATGGTAATTTCTATATGCCATGCTATTATATGAAAAGGTAAATTGGAGTATTATTTAAATGCTGGTTTATTGCTATTATTCAAGAGAATGATGACTGGAAGCCAGGGAATATGAAATAGTATAAAATGTCACTTCCATGGAAGCACGGTAAGAGTAGAATATGTGGACTATTAGAATTCATTCAGTGGACATTTATTGAACACTAAGTAGGGGCCCATCACAGTGCTGGGTGCTGCAGGCTAGAGTGGAGAAGGAGATATGTATAGTCCTGCCTCATGGAAGGGCACAAACAATAAACAAATGCAATACTGCACAGAGGAGGCTGAGAGAGGAGTATCTGGAGCTGAGAAAAGAATTTTCAATGGCAAGATGAGAGAGGCCCCTCCAAGGAAGTGACCTTTAGACTGAAACCTGAGGATAGAGAAGGAGCTAGCACAATAAGGACTAGGTGTGCCAGGCTGTGGGAAGAGCCAGTGCAAAATCCCAGAAGCAGGATTTGGGATTTGTTTGTTTGTGTGGCCACTTTCAGAGAGCAGGGAGAAAAGTGGTATAGGTGAGGCTAGATGAATAGGCAGAAGCTAGATAAGGCAGAATCTGGTAGGCCTATGCCCTGTGCCTTAGAAGAAGGCACGGGGGTGGGGGGGGGTGGGGGGAGGGTCTTTCCTGTACACTTGTGCCATTGAGAAGGCCAGGAGATGTTGCAAGGGCCCCAAAGCACGAAATCCATATTTTAGTCAATATTTAACAAGCAAAATATTAGCAACTGTTATCAACTGCTCTTCCCCATGCGAAGACTTGACTTGGGGACCAACATTGATCTAATCCAGCTCCATTTCAAAGTGCCTGATTGAAGTGGGCTATGTGTCAACCCTTTTGAGACTGTTTTCTCATTTGGAAAATGAAAACAACAGTCCATGTAATTCACAGACTTTTGAGTATATAGTATGTGAAAACCTTCATTTATATATGATTATATATTATGATTTAATTCATATGACTATGATTTAAATCCTACCAATGTGTTTTTTTAAATATGTATTTATGGGTCTGATGTACATCACTGTTTACAAATGAGGGAGAAAAAATGTTTAAGGATTTAATACTAATAAAAATATAAACATTACTAGAATAAAAATAAAAATAAAAATAAAAAAATCCATGGGATGGTACAACAAAGTGAACCCTAAAGTAAACTTATAATACAATTATAAAATTGTGATATCATCAATTTTAACAAATGTACCACACTAAAGCAAAATGTTAATAATTGGGTGGTATATGATTACCCTGTATTTTATGCATGATTTTTCTGTAAACTCTCAATTTTTCTAATTAAAAAAGCAAACAGATAATCAACAGGTAATCAGATAGATATGTGATGAATTTTGTCCAGTGGATAGAAGAGACTCACACATATTTTGGTTACCTTGTATGCTATTAAAATCTGGGATGATAATTGAAAATATATGGAAAATACAGTATTAAAAAATCTAAGCCTACATTCATAATTAGATTTAAAACAATAAATTCTAGGGTCTTTTAAACCATGACAAAAGCAATTGAAAATATCCTAGTTATCACATTATTTGCAAACAAAAGATTTAGGGCACAAACCATATTTCTTCCTTTGATAATCCTAGAAAATAATTTCTGTCTAATATCATTTTAGTCTTATCACATTTAAGACTGTTCTTCCTACAGTAAATTTTCTCATTAGGAAACTGCTAATGTTACTAGACTTTCTTAGTTGAATGTAAAAGCAAGTACTGCTATGATTGGGAAAGTTATTAAGGTTATTCATGACCCACCTGAGGGACAGGAAATTGAAATAAGTTTTTTATTCTTATATCATTTACAAAACGGTTTGAATGTCATGCTATTAATTTCACAAAATGGAAAATGACTAATAAAATAAATTGTAACTAGCCTTCCCTACAATAGACTTAAATCCCATCCTATTTCAGATTAAAAATTTATACAAAAATTATGAAAAGCCATTTTATATTATTTCCTTTTAGTCACCTGGCATATCAAAATCCAGCAACTGAGCAAAACTGGAATCTAATGCTAGGAATCAAAAATAAAGTGAGAAAGTTGGGTGAAAATCAGTCAAACTCAAAATACTGGAATGGGATTTCACTGGTTGCTGGGCTGGACAGACACAACACTGAACAAATCATTGAAGTATCATTACTAGTATATTGGAATAGAGCCTATGGACTCACCCTGATTATCCTTCCTCTCTCTCAAAATTTTGGGGGCAAGTACGTTAGATTATGCAAAACCTGTGGATCTTAAGGCACTAGTGAAATAAAAAGCAGTTGCACTTTTCTAATTGCCAAAGATTAGACAACATACTCAAATAAAGATGTGATTAGAACAAACTTTACCTGGAGACTTGGAAAAGCTGAATGTGGATGGACTAGAAAATATAGACTAGTGTCATATAGGATGAGCTGTCAATCCTGAACATGCTGTGCAATTTGAGACATACATGCCTGGCCCAGGAGAGCCTTTATCTACCTAACAATTTCCTACTCTCTTTCGCATGGGCCATTTTCCAATGTCCCCCATCTCCTCAAAGACCATAGACTTCTTGTACTTTGGCCTGGTTTTGTGTAACTCAGTAATAGAGCTTATCACATTTTAGAATTATCAGTTCATATTATCCCAGAGATAGTTTATCCCCCAAGGGATACTGGGCAAAATCTGGGGACATTTTTGGTTGTTACAAATTAAATGGGGGTTGTTTTACAGGCATCTAGTTGGAAGGGGCCAGGATTGCTACTAAACATCCTGCAATGCACAAGACAGCCCCCCATACAATAAAGAATTATCTAGTCACAAGAGTCAATAGAAAAGGTTCTTTAGGGAGATATAAATAGCAGAATAACAGGATTGAGTTATTTGTTTATGTAGCAGTTTCCTCCCTGTATTAATGTGATGGTAGTTTTGAAAGCATGGCTCTCCCCTCCAAAAAGACCCTTGGCTCAATGAATGGCACAGCTGTCCATTCATTTTGTTCCTCAAACAAACCATAGTCCCCTCTCTCCCCTCACCTTCCTTTTCTAGTTTATTAGCAAGTCCTATGGATTTTACTTGACCTTACCTTACTTCACCCCACCCCACCTGCTATACAGATTTATTTTTTCTTCCTGAATTTTAGCTGGTTTTATGGTAAAAACGAAATTCCTACAAGGTGTTTCATGTTCTTTCCCTGTTACCACACTAGCCTCATTGCTCATCATGTCACCCTCTTGCTTTCTGCACTCTAGCCATATTAACGGTCATGTCCTTGGGCTGCCTCCTGCCGCAGGGCCTTTGTACACACTATGGCCTCTGTCTGAGTTGTACTTCATTCCCCCTTCTTCCTGGTTAAATGCTATTCATCTCTCCCATCTCTGTCCTTCAGAGTCACTTCCTCTGACCACAGACTGTGTTGCCACCTCCCCCACTCTGTCATAGCCCCTTTCTTTCTAGCCTTTGTCAGTGTACTATGAATGAATTTCTGTGGTTACGTTTGCTTTTACTCACTATCAATCCCCAGCAATTAGAGGGCCTGGCACATCTTAGGTATTCATCAAACATTTGTTGAATGACTGAATAAATAAAGGACAGAAAGACTTTGTGAATCTGAGGCCATGTTATAGATATCATTTGGTAAAACCAATTTCTGATGTTATTGCACAGTATTAACTGTAGCTATTGTTCTGTTATTTCTAAATAATGTGTAAGAAATACAAAGAGAGATTAGCAGCACACCAAAGGTCTTATCATGTCATTTAACTTTCTTAAACAACTTGGCTTTTAGAGGGAATTGTTCCTTTATGTAGCTTATCTAATAATTCACATACAGAAGTTTCTGGAGAACTTTTCTTTAAAAAGACATGTGTTTGGATTCCCTTGGAGAGAAGCAGAATTGTGTCTTATTCCTTATTTTAAGGACATGTGTTATAATTTACCTATATTATTTTCAGGTGTACATGAGTAAATCCCTCTTAAATGGATTCTACAGAACTACTGATGGCTTTATCAAAATTCCTTTTAAATACATGAATCTTCTGAGTGCTCATCTATAATGTAGAAGAAGAAAGTTATTTTAGTTTATTATATTATTCTATGGTTGCCTATTACTTTCATCATTATAGATCAGGACATCTACTAATCTCTTGGGTAATCAATGGACAACATCCCCCACTATGAATACTACTCCCTCCCAAGAAAAAAAAAAGCCATAAACTTGTCCTTTAGGTTTGATTATATGTACATCTATATATTTTTCTGATTACAGGAAGTTACAGAGTTATAGGCAATAGTGCTTTTTATTGCCATTTTTCCCCAAGGACAGAAAGAAAAATAAATGCTTATCTTATTTCTCATCATATTCCCAAATTACAACTTAATTGAATTAGCAGGGAATCAGAATCAAAGGCACAAAGATGACTTCCTACTCAAGGAGATATAAGTAGGAAAATTGAGGGCAAAGTAATATCTATGTTTGAATATATATTTTGGAACCATAAGAGTTAATAAGCAATTTGCAATGTTCCTAATTATCACAACAAAATCTCTAAGATATGATATTAAATAATTCAGAAGGGCCATTTATTCCCTAATATTCTTTATAGTAAAAAAAATTTTTCATGTTAACTTTTTCTTTACATAAATACATCTGATGAAAAGAACAGCCTTATATATTTGCCACTATTTCTACCTTAGTTGGAAGCTATTGAAAATGATTTTTCAACTGCCTTCCCTGGCTCCCCAGTGTTCTGCAGCAACCCATCAAGGGCTGTGAGTGTGGGCAGGGAGATGCCATGTAGAGAGAGATGGGCTAACACAACCAAGCTAGCAAGACTCCTGCCCTAGCTTAACTTCAACCAGAGTACTCTTTAAGAGGGCTGTGATTGCAAAAAAAAAAAAAAAAAAAAAAAAAAATGCTGAAAACAAAACAAAAAAAAATAGTAAACCATTGTTTTAAAAGAGATAAGGAATGCAAAAAAAAAAATCCTCTAAGTGTTAAGATTTTACTATTTGATTAATCTATGTCTTTTGCATGTGTAGAGGAGTCCAAGTTTTAGCTTAAGCTGTATCTCTTCTCAGGATTGACACGTCTGGTTAATCTGTTGAACTAGTAAAGCATCCTTGCTGAGAGTTGACTTGAATGAGTTTGAGGAGAAGTCTCAAGAGGAAAAAAATAAGTCAGGCAGATATTCAGGCTCAGGAAAAAGAGCAAAAAAATCCCTGATACAACATGGTGTTTGTTTGCGTTTTTGGTAAAGAATGGGACCTTTGAATACAAACTTAAAAATCATTCCACTAAAACATAGTAAGACATGTGACACAATGCATTGCATCCCCACTAGCAGAATTTTTAACAGAGTTTACGTAAGAGGGGGAGTTAAATGCAATTACTCATTTTTCTAGAACAGCAAACAACTCTGGCAGCTTGAAAGCCCCAAAGGTGATGGCAGGGCTAGGCAGGTGCCAGTGCCAATGAAAAACAAAGCAGAAGCACTATTGGCACCTTGGGGAGGTGGTGGACCTGGAAAGATCAAGGTCAGTCTGTGGATGCAGCATGACATGACTTACTCGGCAAGGAAGAGAGGACCAGGGAAAGAAAAGAGGAAACGGAACGTTCCGTACTTGGAAAACAATGGCTGCAGCTAAAGAGCTTAGTTCATGTGCATGTGAAGAACTTAATAGGGAGCTGGTGTCCTGAACAATTGGGGAGCAAGAGTTGGAACATGATGACTTCTCAGGATGCTGTACCATTTGTACCTACAGGCTGGTGAAGCATCGGGGAAACACTCGGAACACTTATGACTCATGAAATTCATAAATTGGTTCTTGATTCATACTGATCTTTTCATTTTCACATTCTTCAGTCACTTTCATTAGCTGTCACTACTAAGTCTATCTTGAAATATCACAGATATGGATATTAATGTATTCTTTGCAAATTGTGCTTATTCTTCAGTGGAAGTGACTATCATCTCTGATAATTTAATGAAGATTTTTATTCCAAAGATCAATCACTTGCATCAGATTCCATAAGTCATAGATAGTCCTAACCTACAATTTACATGAGAATCATTGCTTATATTAACTTAAACTTTCTTTTAGGGGGAAAAGCATCTGATAGACTAACCATATGTTTGTAGAATAATGCAAAGTCTTTCCAAATATAAAACGCCTATAATGGAATAATGATAAATATTTCACATTGCTTTTACTGAGCCCACTTTCATTCTATTTAAAAGACTTTTGTCATGGAGTCATAGAGCTGGAAACATAGCTCCATATGTCATATGGTCTATCCTCCTGCCTTCACACAGATGGTGATCTAGCATACTTGAATATATCTTCAGGGATCTCTACTCTTTGTATTCATGGAAGTGTGAATATAAAACTTCCTATGCATGGAGAGAAAATTACTCCTGTATCCTATATTGCGTTTAGATTCCAGGAGTTTTTTGGTATTTCATTACCATTCTCTTTTGTCTTCACAGTGATTAGAATGGAAACTCCAAGCTAAATAGGGAGTGACACAGGCTAACCTAGGAGGGACAAGGCACTGGAAACAAGACATGGCTATCAAGGTGAGATAGAGCTGCAAGTTCTGCAAAGAAATGATAGCTTGGTAAAGGGAAGAAAGCATGTGCACAAATAAGAATAATATAAGTAACAGATAGTAATAAATTGGTGTGGTTGACAGAATAATGCCACTCCCCCAAAAGATGCCCACATCCTAATTCCTGGAGCCTGTGAATATGTTACCTTACATGGCAAAGGGGACTTCGCAGGTGTGACTAAGTTAAGGGCCTTGAGATGGGGAGAGTAGCCAAGATTATCCAGGGGGGTTCAATCTAATCAAACTGGTCCTTAAAAGTGGAGAACCTTTCCTGGATGTGCTTCAGAAGAAAAAATGGTCAAAATCAGAGTCAGAGGGAAATGTGACTATTGACTGATCATCAGAGTGAAGCAAAATCGTTGTCTTTGAAGAGAAAGAAAAGGTCCATGAGCCAAGGACTGTGGGTGGTTGCCAGAGCTGGGAAAGGCCAAGAAACGGGTTTTCCTCCGGTCTGCAGGAAGGAACAAAATTCTGTTGACACCTTGATTTTAGCCCAGTGAGATCTGTGCCAGACATCTAACTTATAGAACTGTAAGGTAAATTTGCTTCATTTCAAGCCACTAAATTTGTGGTAAGTGGCTACAATAGCAAGAGCAAACTAATATAGTTGGGTCTCTCTTCTTTTACCCTTGTTTGCCTGCAGACTATTCTCAAAATACCATCCAGAGTGATCTATTTTTTAAAAGTCAGACCATGTCTCTTTTTTTGCTCAGAATCCTTCAGTGGCTTCCAGTCTGACTCAGAGTAAAAGCAAAAATCTTCATAATGGCCCCCAAGGCCTTACACTATCTGCCCCTTCATTTCCTCTCTGACAATATAATCTCCTCCTCTTCTGCCCCTCAGGGAACTCTGCTCCAGCCACACTGATCTCTATGTCCTTCGTAGAACCCAGGTACACTTCTGCCTATGGGCTTTGTGTTTGGTCCATATGCCAGAGAATCTCTTTCCTCAGATAGGTAGCTGTATGATCCACTCCTGTACCTTTTTTGGTCTTTGTCCCAAAGACACCCAATCAAGTGAACCTTCTATTAAATACAAGTGCATTTTAAATGAAACCCCCCATGCCCATCCCAGCATTACCTATCCCAGTTTCTTGCTTTAATTTTGCCTCATTTCACCATTTTATATATATTTTAGTCATTTGTATTGTTCATTATCCTTCTCCCTCCATGAGAATGTAAGCCCCACAAGGGCATATAATCATGTCTACTTTATTCATTGCTGAATCCCCAGTATCTAGAACATTGCTTGGCACATTGTTGATGCTCAATACATATTAATTGAATAAATGAATGAAAGTGCTATGAGAATTAAAAAGGGGATAACCTTGGATATTTATTCTTTTCTCAATGTCATAATATTTATATTTGATGTAACCCATGTGTAAGTCTTTTAAAAGCAACATATAGCTCTCCATGCAATCCAGAAATGTTATAATTTATTTTGGGTTACCTAGTCTTATGATCAGCCTTTCTCTAATCCAAGATCTCCCAGGTCTCTAGCTTATTTCTCAAAAACTAAGCATCAACACAGTGTACAAATTTCTGTCATGAAATTTTCCTTGGCTCCCTGCTTGTATCACTCATTTAGCCTTGTCAAATTGGAATATACTTAGCTGTATATTTATCTATGTCTGTCTTCCCATAGCCCCCTCTGAAATTGAAGTACTTTGGTCACAGTGGCTGAATCTCATTTCTCTATCACTAATAATTAACATGGTTCCTGGAATTTAACTTGTCAGTACAAAAAATATATATATAGTGTTTTTCAATTGAATTGTTTCTCTTTCTCCCTTTATTTCTATTTCGACTTCATTAAAATTTGCCAAGTCTTCACTGGAGTTTGGTCTCCCTGACTCACCCAAAATCAATATATGTACCATTTACTTTGGGAGTTTATTGATTCACTGCACCTAGTTTAAAGAGCTCATTATTGTGTTGGCATTTTATCGTGAAACTTTGTAAGTGAATGTTGTCATTCTCACAGAGGAATAATTCCAAACCCTTTTGTTATCTGATATTTGGAATTATTCCTTTCCCCAGTGAGAGTCTCTACCAAATGTTATATTTTGTTTAATTTTTACAGGTAAGAATCCTGATAAAGTAGATTAATGAGACTAATTTATAATATAAGACCATTATATTATATATTTCATAACATCCAATGGATCCAGGTTTTAAAATGAACATTAACATCCATTATCTCATATTAATCTCACAAAGTATAGAGGCATGTGTAGGGTGAAAATTGTGTCTCCCTTTGTCTCAAGAGTAAATAAATTGCCTAAGGTAAGGAATTGTCTGAAAATTTGAGGTGGAAGGGAAGAGGTGAGGTGTTGTGATGTTGTGCTGTATTGTGAGTTTTCTAAATGAGTTATGCTCTTATTCTATAGTACACCCTGTATTAGTCAGCCAAAGGGATGCTGATGCAAAGTACCAGAAATATGTTGGCATTTATAAAGGGCATTTATTTGGGGTAGAAACTTAGAGTCACAAGGCCATAAAGCGTAAGTTACTTCCCAAAGTCTGTTGTCACGTGCAAGATGACTGCTGGTCTCTGCAAGGGTTCGACCTTCTTCTTCCCTCTTAAAGCTCTGTGGTCCCAGCTCTTTCCATTCTCAGCTGTAGGCTAGCATAAGGCTTGTTTCTCTTCCCGGGCTAGTCTCTTTCAAGCTCAGCTGCTCTGGTCTCTTCACAAGATCAGCTGTAGACTATCAGGCTCATCTCTCTTCCCTGGCCCACAGGATCCTGCCTAATGAACTGTCTCTCTTCCTCTGTGTTCTTCTTCTCTGTGCATTTTCTCTGTGAGTCCCCAACCACAAGGGGGTAAGGACTCAACATCCTACTGACTTGGCCGAATCAAAGCCTTAATCATAATTTAATCAAGTAAAAGTGAAACCTTTGAATTCAATACAATCTAATATGCCCAGAGAAACAGAGCAGTTTACAAACACAATCCAGTATCTATTTTTTGAATTCATAAACAATGCCAAATTGCTACACACCCAGATAGACATTGCCTAGCAGCTGCTTGTATATTTCCATTGAAAGAAAGTTTAATGCCTTTAGAAGCAGCCCATTCCATTATTGGATAAGTCTTATTGTTAGACAGTCCTTATACTTGGGCAAAAATCGACTTTCCAGTTATTTCCATCCATTGGTCCTAATTCTGACTTCTGATGCAACACAAAGTATTCTATCCTCTCTTCCCCATTTAACAATATGGGTACCAAGTAATAATTTAACATTGCAGAGCAGTGATACTCAAACACAGGAGCATATCAGCATCATGATATCTGCACACAACTGCATCTGATGGGGAATGGGAGTTTGATTGTGTTCCTCAAATGTATTGGATAGAAGAAAGGTTGAGAATCCCTGCTGTGGGTAATTATTCCCAACTCTCCAGGGACACAATATGAGTTTTAATGGTCTCACCCTGCTCATTTCTGTCTCCTTGAGCAAGACAAAGATGCCTACCTGCTGATGGAAGTTCATAGTGACCTTCAAACTGTGACTCTCCTCCCAAATACAAATAACAAAGCTCATGCTGAAAAATATACCAACAGCCATTTTGAGTGATTAAATTGCTCATTGTCTCCTACACCCAGAATCATGCTTGTCCTTTAAGGGCTATAGAAGCAACCAGTATTTCAAAGCTGTTTTTTTGTTGTTGTTTTTTTGTCTTGTTTTGTTTTTGCTTTTAATTTCCCACTCACCTATCCCTGCAGAGAAACTTCTCTAGGGCTTTTGACTTGTTTTAGAGCAGGAAGGTTAGAGAGAGCCAATACAGAGTGAAGGAAGTATTTCAGATGTTTCTGTGAATGTAACTGAGACCTAGTGTTTCAATGTTTCACTTTAATGAGCATTACATTCATTTAAGAAAGCCAGCCAAACACTTTCCTGTGAACTAGCTTCTTAGTTAAATGCCTTATTTAGTGATTACAGAGATTTCATTTGGTTGTAAATTTGCTTACATGATTTGGCTTAAGAATATTTATATTCCTATTTTACTCCAGAAACTACCTTCAGAGAGGAATCGAATAAAGCAAAGATATTATATATTTATATTCTTATTTTACTCCAGAAACTACCTTCAGAGAGGAATCTAATAAAACAAAGCTATTATATAAATTTACTTACAATATTTTTATATCAACATTATATTTCCAGGGTTTCAAAGATGTAAGGGACAATTGTTTCATATTTTCAGGGAATGGAATGAAAGTGTAATATCTCTACTTAAATTGCAATACCTCTAATTAAAGTGCAAGAAAAATCGAATAACTGGACAATTTTTTTCCAGAAGAAATTGTAAGGAAAATGTTCAATAACATTTTAAGTATAATAACTCATACTAGATCATATTTATTATATATTAGTCATTTATGAAATTATATCTAAGAACCTAAAAATATTGATATAGTTTTAAAATCTTTTATTTCAGGAGATTCTGTGACATGTTAGGAAACAGGGTCTGGACAGGAAAGAATCAACTAAGAAAAAAGAGTTGGACTTTCCTGAGGAAAAGGAATGATGTAATGTTTTCCTGGCCCTTTGAGTTGTATTATAAGCGAATATGCAACGTCTTGATTATTTTTACATACCACTAAATTTGTACTTATTTTTAAATTTGGGTTCAATGTTAAGTGAAATGAGTTTCTTCCCTTGTGGAAGTCTTTCCTAATTCCTCATTTAAAATCAATTATTCCTTTCTCACCTCCTGCAGAAGATTAAATAATTCATTAATTTAAATAAAATTTGAGTCAGCTCTGAAATGTGTTTTGGCACGATGTTTTATAAAGGGCAAGGGTGGCAAAGGTAGGGAGAGAATCAATTTAAAATGCAATTATAGTACAGTAAAACTGTAATAAAATTACCTACTAATTGCTATGGAAACACTCATCAATGAGAGGCCAACTCTTTCCAAATATCAGGATCAAAAACATCATAGAAGATTTGACATTAAGAACTAGGTCTTAAAGTATTATAGAGAGGGCACACAGGTATTTCTAGCAGAGAGGCTAGCTTGCGTAAAATCAAGAGGGTGTAGATGACATAACGTGAGAGGGCTATCTGAAAATAGGACAGTGTGTCTGTAAGATGGGGTACATATGGAGTGGAAGAAGGTGAGGCTGGACATTAAATTGCAGTGAAATTGTGAATGTTTTTGCATGCCATGCTAAGAAGGGTGAAGTTTGTCCTCCATGTAAGGTGGGTTTTTATAGCATTTACCTTCACTAGAGTAAACTTCTTTAGGACAGGATCTGTTTGCACTCACATGTTTTTGAGCTAGATTTATCTCCTTAGTGTATTAATGCCCTGTAAATTTTTGTAGAATAAATGTATGACTGCATGAATCATGCATGAAAACAGATTATTACAACAGATTCAAAAGCTGGGATGCAAGAGAAGAATATGTCAAGCAATAGCCTCAGAAAAAAGAGTAATAGACATGCAGAGGTGAAGCCAGCTTTGCCTTGTATTAGATTTAAAACATGGGGGATAAAAGGATCGTTAGAAAGAGTACCTTCATTGAGAAATTAGCATTAGTTTATATTGGTGGGAAATATATAATATACAATTTCTGTAAACTACATTTAATTGAGATGCACAATACCTTTATTTTTAAAATTTTAACCTCAGTTTTTTGGGTCAAATTCCCCACTGCAACCAGCAGCTTCTTTTAGCAGTAGAACTAAAGAGTAGGAAAAAAATCATTTCTGTCTAAGATCATCTCTGCTGACTCTCATCCCATAATGCTTGTTAACTATTGTTTATATCTGGCTTTCTCTAAGTGCTTATATACGAAAAAGCATACAGATGTCATGGCAATAAACATCACAGCAAGATGAAAGCACATTTTTATTTCAAGAGCCTAAGCAACCAATCAAATGATGGGCAAAGGTACAGGGTTAGAGTGTTATATTCTGGTTTTGAAACTTGGTCCTTAGATGTTGAGTGCTTGCTTCAGAAAGAGAGTGGCATGTCAGATAGGCACCCATTTTATTCTTTGAAGTTAGGAATGCATTTTTACAGAAGTACCTCCTTCATTGCTGAAGTATATTTTCAGATGGGATGGAGAGTGCCACTCTTTGTAGGAGCTGAAAATAAAATCTACTCTGCCATTTTAATTAACAGAGAACCTTGTTTCTACTTAAGAAATTGAAAAGTGAAATGATCAGGAGCCAAATACATTGGCAAGATGTCATAAGAACTTGTCTGTGAAGGTATAGGACACACGGAACTCCACAGATTCTCAGTCCTTGCTAATATGCATTTACAAATAGGGTTAACAGTTTGGGAACCAACTAAGAGAAAAGTTTAGATTTAAGATGGAACTTAAAATGAAGGCACAATATTTTGCATTCTTTTGTGTTATTCAATCACAAATCATCAATAACAAATAACCAGATGGTGCCTATCCTCAAGGACACTTTTCTAAGAGCTGGAAATCTAAGAATAAAGAAGATCTAACCTCTACCTTCAAGGAATTTAAAGGACTGTTGGAGAAACCACCAAGTATATAGGCAAATCAAATGCACTGTGAAAGTACATTAAAAAGTAAGATTGCAGAAATACTAGGAGTAGGTATGAAGAGTTACCGCACCCCATTTGGGGTTGAAGAGTCAAGATAGGATTCCAGAGAATGAAGTTTTCGTCAAGTCCTAAATGACAGATCGGAGTTATTCAGTCGAAAGAGGAGAGCGACGTGTACAGACCCAGAGATGAGAGAAAAAATGGCAATCTTTGAGGACTTCAAATTGTACAGTGTGGTTGAAAAATAAAGGCCCAGGAACTGTTGAGAAATGAAGATGGATGGAAAAGCGGGGACCGGCATATGAAAGACAAGAAGAATCAGACTTCTACTTTAGCTACATCCATAAATCTGGGCTGGAGGGGGGAGGACGAATCAAGGACTGAAATGAGGCTATTGCAATAATCTAGATGAACAACGATGGAACATGATCATATCAACGGCAGAGAGATTCAAAAAATGTTAGGGAGGTAGAATTAACAGCACTTTAGTGATTATCTAGAGAGGAAGGAAAGGAGAAGTTAAAGATGAAGTTATTTACCCTTTCTGCACCTCTCTTTATTCATCTGTAAAAAGGAGTCAATAATAGTCTCTACCTTTTAGATTTCTTGAAGGAATTAAATAAGTGTGTGTGTGTGTGTATATATATATATATGCCCTTAGAACAGTCTTTGGCAATAGTAATATAAAAGAATTAGCTAATACTTGTGTGGTAGAAGGAAAATCAGTCTGGAGAAGAAACAAATATAGCTTTCCAACAGTGATCTAAAATATCCATAATTATTTTTGAAACTGAATTTTATAAGAGTGTAATATTTAGATAGAATTGTTTGTGTTTGAGAATTACAGAGGAATGTAGAAGTTAACAACAGCTGCTGATGGTTGACTTCCTTTTGAGTAATAATATTTTGTTTATGTTGAGATTTTCTATAATCTGAAAACCAGAAATTATATTTACAATAACTCAAATCCTCTCTACTTTCCAATTTAAGTGAATCCACTTTGAATCCACTTCAGATGAACAGTTTTATAATTTTGTATTCATGGCATGCTATTCTTTTTTTTCTGAACTTGCTTTGCTACCACTGACAATCAGAATCCCCTCAGATGAATTTCACAGACACTTGAAAATTAATTGTTTAAAGGTTGAGGATGCCATTGAACTTTTGAAATACCACTTTTATGTTAGATCTCTGTAGTCATCTTCATTAATGCATCCAGGATTATTTTCCATTTTTTGAATAATAAGTGAATCCATGAAATAAATGGTAATGGAAAATTTGAAAAACATTCTGAAGTAGATACTTCACGGTTTTGTGCTAAAACAATTCTACAGTTATCAGGCAAATCCAAATCATTGTAAGAATCACGTTGGTGTACATAGCACATTATGGATTTTTAAGATCGCATTGCTTTTTAATAAAAAACATAAATTTCTAGCTATAAGTTACGAATTATTATGTAGTAATCATTATCACAAAGAAAAAGCCAAGATAATTTTTCATCTAATCAATTTTAAGAAGTAATCTGTTGCTCTTCAAACATACTGTCTGTCCTATTAATTAGCTTAGAATTATGTTATAATGATTGTCATTATAGATTTTGGCTTTTGTGAGGAACCTCTTTAGTGAGTGTGATAGTTAATTTCAAAGGTAAATTTTGCTATGTTATGATGTCCATCTGTTTGGTCAAGCAAGTACTGGCCTGATAGTTATTGTGAGGGTATTCCATAGATGGATTTGCATCTGTTGGCAGTTGATTGCATCTACAGCTGATTGTGTTTACAATCTACAAAGCAGATTGCCCTCAGCAATGAGGGGTACCTCCTTGTACAATTAGTTTGGAGGTCTTAAAGAACTGAGGATTTCAGAAGTCAATAAGAATCTGTGGCAATTTGATATTATTTATGAATTCCAAAAAGAGATATTGATTATGTTTGTAAACTGTTCCTCTGGGCATGAAACTCTTTGATTGTATTAAATTCAAAGGTTTTACATTTACTTGATTATGTATAGATTAGGGCTTTGATTTGACCACTTCATTAGGGCATGCAGGGTTGAGTTCCCACCCCCTTGGTGGGCTATATAAATGGACACTTACTCAAGGAGAACACAGGAGAAGATATATAGGAATAGAAAGAGCTCCATAGACACCACAGAGGAGAGAACTTGATCCTGGGGCCCCAGAGAGAGATGAGCCATTTGCCTGATAGTTTGCAGCTGAAGAGACAAGCGCCTTGAGCAGCTAAGAAGGCCTGGAAAGAAATGAGCCCTCCAGCCTACAGCTGAGATCAGAAGAAGCTCGGCCCATGGAGCCTTAAGAGAGAGAGGAAGGCTGAACCCTCACAGAGATTGGCAACCATCTTGCTTCAACGCGTTGCCACAGACTTTGGTGAGAAAAATAACTTTAGTTGGACTCTTTAGGGCCTTGTAACTGTAAGCTTTTACCCCAAAATAAGTACCCTTTGTAAAAGCCAACAGATTTCTGGTACTTTGCATCAGCACCCCTTTGGCTGACTAATACAGAACCCCTGCCTTTACTTCAGCCAGCCAGCTTCTACAGGGGAATTCAACTTACCCTTTATCAGAGTTTTAAACTTGCAGACTGTTCTATGGAATTTGGATTTGCCAATCCCCATGGTCATGTGAGCCAATTCCCATAATAAGTTTTTCTTTCTTTCTTTC
>PVKH010002900.1:0-26133 GCA_004027955.1 Chaetophractus vellerosus | reverse complement strand
TCCTCCATGTTTTTTGCGGGCTGCTCGGCTTCCGCAGTTCGCAGGCGGCAGCTCCGCTTTTTCACGGGTGACTTTGCCATGCCCGTGGGGGCTCCGCCCTGCCCGTGGTGGCTTTTTGCCTTGCCCACGGTGGCTCTGCCCCGCCCATGGCGGCTTGCCTTTCTCAAGGCCGTCTGCCCGCTCGGAGAGGTCCCCGGGACCCGAACCCAGGGCCTCCCATGTGGTACACCGGCGAGCTCTTTATCCACTGAGCTATCTAGCCGGGCCCGAGAAATAATTTAAAGATAGCTTTGTTGTTTTTTAAATTTGGCATCTGTAAAGCTATTTTCTTTAATGTTTTTCTGTTCATAGAAATAAATTTAGAAAAATATTGTTAAAACTAACTTTATTGAATAAGAAAGAAAGCTATTTTTGCAAATTATCAAATATGAAAGTTTTGTTAATTTTGTAATTTTAATACATGTTAATAACAGTAAATTTCTGTGACTAAAATATGAAATCAATTTTTATTCATCATCTCTTTCTTAAAAATATGCATCTTTGGAATACTTCTATTATGTAAAAAGTGATTAAATATATGATTTTTTTCACTAAGGTATGTTGTAAAGCTGGATTAAAATAATGACATTTTAATAGTCTTATAAAATCTATAAATCATTTTCTTGAAACTGCCTTTCATATTGCATCCTTACTAATATTCCACTAGATGGCACTGGAAGCCTATAGAAAAAGTAGGATTTAAAAGCTATGTTTTATTTAAAACACACACACACATACATAAACTGATGAACCAGCTGCCTTTGATAGATTATTATTGTTTTTCTAGTGGGATTTTAAGAAAATGTGCCATTTCCCCACGTAATCAGACATCTGGCAATTCATTATAAACTTATGTGGTATATGTATGGTTTTAGGGTATCAGTTATCTTGAAATCGGTTTTGAATCTTATTTAGTTTGGAAACAAACCAAACCTATTTCTGCTCAGTGATTTATGTCTTTTATAATACCAACTGAATATTGAAAACTTCATGTTTTTGTTCTTTCTTTTAGCTCTGTATAGATTTTGGTGGTGAAACACCCCCCCCCCCTTCCATTTGGAGTTCTAATGTGAAGGAAACTAAAAGTATAATTTCCATTTTTAGACTTTATTATAACAGAATAGCTTTTTTATGTTGACTGAGGAAGAAATGCAAACAGCAAAACAAAAGCTGTTTATAAGATTTGTCTAGCAAACCCAAAGTCATGCTTTACAAAAGCAAAATTTCTTCCCTTTGTTCCTCCTGCCCTTGCCCCCAACACAGTATGTACTGTCATCCAGATATATAATGTGAACTGTGGTCTAATAACTAAGTACAGAAATGGGAGTTGGTTTGAATTTCATTGTTAATTCTGCTGTTGATTTTCTGATGCGTTTTGAAACCTGACCTGTGAAATGAAGATTTTACATTCATCATTTTGCTTGATTACTTAAGATTATGAGTTTCTAAGCTGTTTTGTGGGTTTAAAAAATAAGTTAACTTACTTTTCAAAATTAAAGAGAATATTGAGTTGAAGAATAGGTAAGGAGAACTGTTAGATGGTTGTAACTAACTTTCACCTTTATAAAGGTGGATAGATTTGAAAATCCTAAACTTGGCTTGGTCTTTTTAATTAGTATGGCATTTATGGTAATTTGAAAGTAGTGGTTAAATGCTAAATTTTTAGTCTCCTTTTTTTCCCTCTAAAACATGAGTACATTACCTTCAGAGATAAACTCTTAAATGAAGAAATGCTTTGTAAAGTTATAGCCTAGTTCCTTAGAAACCATTCTAGAAATGTTTTAACACACCTTATACTTGAAGGTTCAGCTTGTTTTATGGACTTGAACCCCCAGTTCTTATAAAACGTTTTGTTGTTATGTTGAAGGAAAAGTGTGGCTCAGCTAAAAATCAAAGTGGTTGACTTAAATTTCTATTGTGATTGTTTTTCTTCCTTTTTCATAATGTTAAATTTATAATGTGCATTTTTATATGTATGTTCACATAGTACATAGCTTCATCTCAGAGACAATCAAAACAGAAAAATAGGCTAGGTAGTATTGTAAGCAGCTTTCTAGTATATTGTGATTGCTGGAAAAGACAGCCTCTAAAATATTGAATAACTTCTTTATTGTCTACCACTTTCTTGAGATAATCTGCTTGCTTTATTATGTTAAGAACATATTGAACATTTATGCTTTTTCTTTGATACGAGATATGACACAGTGATATGTGTTAAAGAAAAAAATGCAGCTCTAATGTATAAAAATATATAAGTTTTAAAAATCTGAATTGTTGTATTTTATTGGATCCTGGTAATAAGTGCACTGTTCCCCCTGACGTTTTTCTGCCTTGCTGAGAACCACCCTTGAACCTGTTGTATGCTTTCCTACTGCACTGTTTTTGCTTTATATTTGTAGCCCTACTTGCCTAATTTCTCAAAATTGAAATTCTACCTATTCTCATGTTCTCCAAATGCCACCTTTTCCATCAGATGTGAACCCACCATCCTTTGATGCCTTTCATTTTCTTTGTACTTCCCTTGTGTTCTGCTTTGCCTTTTCGTTGTTTACTTATTCATCTGACCCCTCTTGTTACTTGAGCAGCTATTTGAGAAGAGGGCTCTCTTTTACTCATCTTTGTTCCTGTATCACATAGTATGGGAAATTTTCACATAGTTGGGATTAGGGAAAGGCAAGGAGGTAGAGTTTTGAAAGTAGGCAGGTTAGTTATTAATGACAGTATGGGAGAGAGATTTGATTTGTTAATTTTTGCCTTTTGTGCTTTTGCTTTTTCCTCCTTTGCACTTAAATTAATTAATTGTAGTTTTTCTCCCACTTTAACTCTGGAGTGGCATTGATGTACTTTTCCTTTATTTTAGATGTAGTTGTGCCACATATGTGCTAGTTGTTGACTCTGAAGTGGTCCACAATAAAAAAAAAATACTATAAAAATCAAATCCTTTGTTTTGTTTTGGTTTATTTTTTGAAATTTTATTAGTAATAGCACTCTGTAAGATGAAAATATTTTACACCCAAACTTTGTTTAAATATCTAATACTATTGTAACTTTCTTTCTTAAATCACACATTTTAGTATGGTATACAGAATTTCATTTGGTATTATTTCTCCTTGATTTTGCCCTTTAAATTTTTTTGTAAGGAGTGTTTTATTCATTTTGTCTATGTAAGATTTTGTCTCATATTGTATTGCCAAATTGGTTTTAAGTGAAGAATTACATGTTTTGTTTATCTCCAGTCCTAAGAAGTCAGTTTTTACAATGGCAAAATTATGGGTGGAGTAGTTGTGGCAGAAAAAATATGCAATCTAGCTGCTGTTTTTTTTTTTTTTTCTAGTTTACATGAATAGAATATCTGAAAACATTTAATATTTATTGTTTGGAAAATTTTGACTATTAAAATAAGTACACATTGCCTTTTCCTTTCTTTTTGCTCTTATTTTCCTTTTCTTATACAAATGATTGTGTAAATTAATTTTCATTTCAATCAATTATTATTTGCGATGTGCCTTGGCAGTGAGGAATATGATGGGGAATAAGGAAGAATCTCTGTTCCCAAGATGTGTGTAATCAAGTTGAGAAGGCAGCACTAACAACGATGAAACATTTAGAGAATGATTAGGTAGAAGCAGTTTTACAGACGAATGTGCAGTAGGATGAGAAGGAACATGGTGATCTGATTCTATTTGGAATGGATTTTGTCTGAATGAGTTAAGCTGTAACATAGGAACCACCAGATTACCTGGAAGGAAAGAGTATTTTATAAGGATAGTGTTCTCTTTGGGTATTTGTTTGGAATTGAATTCCTCTTAGTGTGCTACATGCCTTTTCCAGCCTTTCCAAAGGTTTTATCCCTCTCCTTAGTCCAGGTTACGTATATTAGAGTATCAAGTGTTACATGTCAGTTCTTTGACATTATGTGGGCCTGTCTGTTTTCTTTGATATAATTGCTTAGCTCTCTGGGAAGGAATGACATTTGACCATATATATATATAGAGAGAGATATATAGATATATAGATATATAGATATATAGATGTATAGATAGATAGACTGTACTCTTTTTTACAAATCATCACATTTTTGAAATGTACACTTGTGAGGTGTTTATAAATGAAATCACGATTTCCTTTTGACATTCTTATGAATATTTGTTTCACTCATTTTGAGTTTTGTGTGCACGCCAGTGTGTAATAGTGACTTCCTTTACAGGTGAAGAAAACTAAGCATAGAGAGACTAAGTTGGCCATGGAAAAGAGCACAGTTTCAACTAGAATCAAAATGTCTTTACCTTCAGATCAATCATTTAGGTAGTATGTGGAGAATCTCAGCATAGGTCCATACTACCATAAACGCCTTTGGCATTTATACATTTAACATAACAGTGCTCACTCACTGCCATCTATTTGGATTTTTGGCTTCGCTCCAGACTTGATATTTTTCAATCTTAGCAATTTTTGTAATCTTCAAATATTTTTTTGAACTTTATCAACTTCATTCTTTGCTTATTGTCCTGGGAAACTTCTAGGGAAGTAACAGCTCCATATCCTCATTTAGGGCGTATTCCCTCCCAAAGATTGCAGCATTTTGAAGCTGATATTTCAAATACCTGTGGGCTTTCAGGGAGGAAGATTGCAAAGAATTTCTCTCTTCCTTTTCCATGTTGTATCTCACCATCATTTTAAATGCTCATTGACCACAGGGAGGTTGCCTGTGGATAGGCTAGTTGGGAATCCTTCCACCAGTGGTGTGGCATTAGCAAGAGTCCATGCTGCAGTGCCGCTGTCCAGGGTGCTGCAGGGGTTCATGTGCTCTAGATAAACCCCGACTAGAGGGCAGATACCACTGTTAGGATGTTAGAGTTCTTAATGCATTCATGGTATCTTATATGCTGAATCAGTATTGGACATATCTTTGACCTCTTTGTTCATGTGTTTTATGAGTTGGATTTTGGTACAGAAGAGGCAGGTTTTTTCCCTCTGTCCCCCCTTTTAAAGATTTATTTTATTTATTTATTCCCCACCCCCCACCCCTCATTCTTTGTTCTGTCTTGCTCATCTTTTCCAGGAAGCACTGGGAACCAAACCCAGGACCTCCCATGTGGTAGGCGGGAGCTCAATCGCTTGAGCCACATCTGCTTCCCTTTATGCACTTTTCATCATGCAGTTTTGATTTTTTATGGCTTTGCCTTCTTTTTTAAAGTTACTAGAATTTTAAATTTAAGCAGTAACCTATTCTGTATTACCTTATTTAAAAATCTCGAATCACTAATAGGGGATAATTTTATAGTTAATAATCTTATACATTTTTAATTTAAGTTGAACTCTAAAAGATATCCAAGCTGGGCTCTTTTTATAAATGAAAAAATACTCTGCAATCAAGTACTCTAGAATATCTGCATTTGGAAAATAATGTCCTTTAATTAATCATATAATTTTTTTGTATTTAATTAGTGATGATTCATTAAGGATTTTTGTTAAGTATTATTTAAATGACCATAAAATGATTCTAAGTACCAAGAGGTTATTTTTGTTTTTGAGTACTTAAATGTATTTGAAGTTAATTTGAATAAAATACAAGTGGCAAAGTTGGACACTATTATATATCTATACTAGTGTCCTGAATAACTTGTATGGCAAGGAAGTGGGTATCTGAAGTGATGAAATTTCACATTTAACTCAAGATTTATACATTTATGCAGTGAAATTGATAGGATAAGGACACTGACATTAGGGATGGGGTCTGTCTCTCAAGCTCATTTAGTTGTATAAATCTACAGAAGCCCCATTCTGTATCATTAGAAATAAAGTGTTTTATCAAATACAGAGCTTCAGGTTCAAATCAGATAAATTAGTATTGCATCAGTACACCTTGAAGAGGGAAGCCTCATAGAAGTCTAGAGTTCAGCTTGTGAACGTGTTCTGGAGTCACAGTCTTTTAGCTGAGTAGTTAGATTTTCAGCAGAAGTTAGAATGCCTTGTTACTGCTGCTCAGGGTTCTAATACTGAGTGTGACCTAGAACTCACTGAGTTGTTCCCTTGTTATCTGTGGGAAGACAGATTTAAAAGTGTTGTTAAATGATGAAAATGTATATTTATGTGGTATGTGGTATATATGTATGATAGGTATTAGGTAGTCACTTTCAGTTTTTTTTTTTTTTTTTTTTTTAGTTTAACCATCTTCACTACTACTTGGCACACAGGAATTAAGAATAAAATCTGACTCTTTGAAATGGCTATTTTTTTTTCTCCGGTAGATGAGTAGTTTTAGTGTTTAGCTGTTTCCCAAATTTCCATGAACTTTTCTGTTTTCTTTTCTATCAGTTTCTTTCCTCTGTCAGATGGTTCACAGGAGTTATGTAATTGTTAAGGCAGATGATCATTTATTTTCTACCAGCCACAAGTACTAAAATCATGCCCCTCCCCGCTTTTTCTCTTAAAGGAGGAATTCAGGGAACTTCGAGAACAGCCAAGTGACCCTCAAGCTGAACAAGAACTAATTAATAGTATTGAACAAGTATATTTTTCTACGGACTCATTTGATATTGTTAAATATGAGCTAGAGGTAAATAAAATATATTCTCATTAAAATGTATCTGAAGCCTATTTTGTTCAGTGATTGAATTTGTGGGTGAGATTTGAATCTTTTTAAGGGCATTTATTTTTTTGTCACCAGAACTTGTCTGTGATTATCATATTGTGATTAAATGAATTGTCAGCATTGTTTAAAGATAAATTAATTTTTAAAAATGTAAAATTAAGTACAATTTTAGAATATTGGTTAGAAAAATGTTTCCATACTTTTAGTTTTTAACTGTTAGCATCCAATGTTAGTAAGCTGCTTCTCTCTCATTTTATATTGGCTGAATATATATGAAAAAGCTCTGAGACTTCTAATCCTGAATGTTTCTTTACATAATTTTTTAGTCATGGTAAATACTGTTATGCCATAATGTTTATAGCATTAGTGTTTTGAGTCGATAGGAATTTTAACAAAAGTCAGAATAGTAAAATTTGGTTTTAGACAAAACCAAATGCAGTGTGCAAAACATACCAAGACTTTCAGACCCCCACTCCTTCCAGTTTCATCAGTCACGTGACTGAGACCTTGAGTCTACTTTCCCATATATACGTGGTATGCAATTTTTGTTAATTTGTCCTCTTATCCTCTGAAAGCTGATGTAATACAGTATGTAGTTCTGACAACTGTCACTATCACATGGTAGTACATAGTTATCTTTCATAACATTATAGTAAGATAATATGTTTTATGATCTGTCATAGACAAGCTGGCATCTGTCTGTGGCTGGAGGTGTAGGGGATTAGGCTTAGAGACTTTGCTCATGTTCTCCTGTCACAGGTCATGGAAGCAGTGTCAGGAATCCCTATGGTAATGGGGTTTCCCTGAGATGGGGGCAGCAGCAGTGGAGAAACAAGCAAGGCTAGGAAAGGGATGGAGCTTGATCACTAGAGGGTTGTGTAATAAAGACGGGTAGGCTTTTGTGTTGGGGGGTCTGGTAGGTGAGGTTGGGAGGGCAGGAAGAATGGAAGAGAATGGAATATGACACTGTTTTGTTCATAAGTCAGATATGTCCAGGTAGATGATACCAAATTAATTTACTTTTTGCTCTTTGTTTATGGATTTTTTTCCTATAGAAGCTCCCTTCTGTTCTCAATTTGCAAGAATTAGAGGAGTACAGAGACAAATTGAAACAACAGCAAGCTGCAGTAAGTAACAAAACATTTCTTTCTGACACAACTGTAAATGAAACATAACATATATTGTTTGCAGATTTTAGATAGCTTACATAATGTATATATAAACATATAAACAAACCCTGTTCTTTAAAATGACTTTGAATCAAATGATACATTTATATTAAAATTTAGTCCATATGTGGTTTCCGTCATTACTTTGATAAATTTGTTTCTAGAATTTCAAGTTCTCTTTCTGGAATCCTAAATGTGATGAAAGAACTTTGAACTCCTTTTCAGATTAGTACTTTTAGGCTTGTTATTATGCATGTGTGACTTCCCTACCTGTAGTTTTGTGATGGAATAATCTTATCTCAGATGGAGGGTTCCTACTTCTAGTTGAAATAGGTCCAGAGAGAATATTGGGTTAAGATTCAGGAAGTTTAAGTTGTAGCCATTATTAGTTGTATGACATTGGGCAAGTCATTTAATCTTGCTAAATCTCTTTTGCTTTATCTGTAAAATGATGGGTTAGGCCTACGTTTTTATAATGCGGTAAAATTCTTTAATTCTACCTTTTCCTCATTTTAGACAGAACTAATTGTATGAAAGCCAGACTTAGCTGTAGAAGATTAATTAATGGTATTGTGTGGTTTTGTTAAAATTTTTTGAAACTAAAGGAGCAATTATAATAAATATATTTGAATTTAAGATATTTTGATTTATGAAAAATTTTTAATATATGTGATGAATAAAGGAAGATGTACTTTTTTATATTACATCCACTGCTCTCAGTGGGTAATGGGGTCTCTCTGAAGGTAGCATCGGTGGTGTAGGAAAGGCTTAGGTGGGGTAGGGGACTTGAGCCCTAGAAAGTTGTGCAATAAAAATCCATTGTTCTTTCAGAGGATTAGATTGCAGGGTAGTAGCTTCTTTTGACTTCTCTTGGCTTCATCATCTTTAAATATATTGGTCCTAGGTCTTTGTACTTCATGTGGTATTGTTGGAATTAGCCCCATCACAAGGGCCATATAGTGACCTTTGGAATTCGATAAATCTGGGTTTGAATCCTCGCGTTGCAGTTTAACTAACTGTGAGACTTTGGGAGAGTTACTACTCTTAAGATTGTTCATTTGGAAAATGAGGACAAATGTTACCCATCTCATTGGATTGCCTTAAGTACTAATTGAGATAGTATAGGAAAAGCACTTAGTACAATGCCTGGCATGGTGCAGACTAATAATAACTATGTGGTCTGTTTTGTTTTTAAACTCAATTCAATAAAATTAGATGGGTTCCTGTCTGCACACATCTATACAAATTCATACATGTCAAAATATATTGAAAGATTTCACTTTCTTTTGGCTCCTGTTTGACTTTTTCTTATGGGATGTTGGTGTTATCTTAAGCTATTCCTAGACAGTCCTACAGAAACTTCGGAGTTCTTGAAATAATATTTAGGACTCAGGATGACACTTCTTCACTAATTAAAGCCTATAAGGTATTTATAGTTTGATTTTCTTAGCCTTAATGGAATCCCTTATTCTAGACAAAAACAAGCGTATCTAGAATTTAATTCATGTAATTTCAGAATTGTTTAAAGCAGATTATAAAAAAATGTGAAAGGATTAATATAGTCGTTTAATGCATCTGTAATGTTTTATTCTCAGCTAGCCTGGGGTAGGGGAGCCAATTGTGTTTCTTGAGCAAACATCCACCAAATAAATACATTCTGTGTGCTGTGCTTCATGCCAGGCATGGTACCCCCATAGGACAGTTTGGCAGGGGTCAGAAATAAGTTTCATGTGCAGAATCATGAAATGCTAATCTATGTATATTGCCAGTGTTTATGGAACTAACCAATAAAACCTTAGACATCTCCGTGGCATTCCAAAAACATGTACTTTCAACTTTTCAGAAGTTGAGGGCCAAATCACTGGTTTGTCCTTTTTGTGTTGCAGAAAGGCCAAAAAGGGTACAAGGAAGTTCTCTGTTCTCAGAAATTGTCTCCATAAATTCTATCGATTTGAAATTTATTTGGCTTAGCAAATTCATTTTTTTAAAGCAAATTCTGTACCCTTAAAGATTGGTTACACTTTGGTGCATATTAGTTAAATCAGATAATGATACTCATATTATTAAAGGTAAGAATGACTATTTATTGAGTTTGTGTTAGGACTAGGTAGTGTGTTAGTGCTTTATTAAATTTCATAGTCCAGGGACATATATAGCCATAGAGTGCCAATATCTGCTGTAGAAATTATTGGGAAGATGAATGGAATTTTCTTCAAAAATTTTAAATGTAAAGTGTAATAGGAAGCATAAAGCTTTTACTTCCTTTGTTTTATTGCATGTCCTTATAGGTCTCTAAAAAAGTAGCAGATTTAATCCTTGAAAAACAGCCTGCCTATGTAAAGGTAGGATAATATTTGTTATTTTTTAAAGCAAAATCTTAAAAATGTTTGAGTGACTTTTTTGGAACTGTTGAAATATTATGATTATTCTTTTGTCTGTAGTTCTGTGTAGCAACATGCTTGCTCTATTTGTTATGTGTGTATATGTATATATGGAATGTGTATGTTTTTGTTGTTCATTTAGAAAAATTTACCAAACTCAAGTAGTCGAGGAGTTTTTGTATCTGATTCTTAAGCCATCTCTTTGGATTTTCAAACTTGAGAGAGTTAGTGAAAATTGATTCTGCATGCTTTATACCACCTAGATCAGCAATACTGACTGCTCAATGGCGATGAAATAGTCCGGCTTTGAAGTATGATAAAATTGGAATTGTCTTGCTGAATCTGTTTTTTCATGAGAAAATTAAGAGACGAAAGTCATTGGAATATCTACTGGTGTTCAAATGAAGACATTAATTGTCAAAGTATCTAGCCAACAGAAATTATATTTGTGAAGTTCTTTTGGGTAGAGACATGCAAACAGATAAATTGTTATATTTGTTTATTCCTACCTAAAACAGGCTGGGTCTAGATTTCTTTATAAGTGATACCGACTAAATATTTTGCTACATGTCATTGTGAAAATCAATCGAAAGTTGTTATTTTAAATAATTTTATGAAAATTATATAAATACATTTCAAGTTCAGATAATTTTGTTTTTACTTTGTTTTTCAAGTAAGCTTTTCTTTTAAACCCACTAGAATTTTTGTTAGAGTACCATATAAATAAGAAAGAAAAATAAAAATGTCTCAAACAATAATCTACACTTAATCTTTCCATAGGAACTTGAAAGAGTTACCTCATTACAGACAGGTCTTCAGTTAGCTGCTGTTATCTGCACAAATGGGAGGAGGTATTGCACTTGATATTTTGTTTTTTAAGTTGGAAAATATTTCAAGAGTAACCGTGGAATCTATCATGGATAATTGATTTTTTACCATGGCTCTGGTTTCTAGAATACCCATTCATTAAGTAAACATATGTTCTGATCTAAAACCTATGCTAAGAAAGTATGTTGGAAATATTTCTGAATCTAGTTATGACTTAAAAATATAATTGTTTTTTATTATTTAAAATAGTACTTCTCAAACTATCATGAAAGACCATTTAAAAAAATTTCCAATCTGTCACAGACTGATTTTTTTTTTGGTAAAATACAATAAAATCAAATTACTAAGAAAATGAAATTTCAAAAAACAGAGACATACAAAATACAGTCCCAGTTTATTTATTATTACATTCATCAGTTGTAAAATTATTCTGTCAAGTTTTACTCTGTTTTTAAATGCTTATTCCCTATTTCTGTACTTTTCTTGTCATGAACATGTTCTTGGATTGGCACCAGTCCACCCACCATGCTTTGAGTAGTGCTGGTTTAGACTGATCCATTGAATAAATTTGTCAATAGTAGTCACAATCCCTGATTTTAATAGTAATCCTTGCTATTACCTTATTAGTTGTCTAATTGTTCTGTGTGGATGGTATTCTTATTCTAGAAAAACTTAACTATTTATTGCTCACTTTTGCAGGCACTTGAATATTGCAAAGGAAGGTTTTACTCAAGCTAGTTTAGGCCTTCTTGCAAATCAAAGGAAACGTCAGTTGCTGATTGGACTTTTGAAATCTCTGAGAACTATAAAAACATTGGTATATCTAGGTTACTTATTTAATTTCTTATGCTTTTTAAAACTTAATTTTGTGGTTGAAACAGAGTTTACCTTTAATTCTTGTTTTTTCCAGCAAAGAACAGATGTACGCTTAAGTGAAATGTTAGAGGTAAGTTAAGAAGGCTTGGAAATTGGGTGAACATGATAATATTTTATATAAAAATGTTGGGCAAAATGCAGGTGTATATTTTGGTCTGTGGTATAAAGAGTGCTTTTAGACATGTAAAGGTAACTTGCTCTAGAGCATTTTTTGTTTACTTCATTTAGAAAAACAAATTTATTTGAAGAAAAGTTTACTTTGTAGCAGTGTGAGCATGTTAATGTCATATCTTTTGATTGTTTTGTATTCAAAAAGCAATAAAATTATCTTTTACATCTAACATGTAGTAGTGATGTAAGGAATGTATCATGCTTTAGTTATGTTTGGTATGTCATATAGTAACTGTTTTTCCGAGTGGGCCATCTGTTTTTTCTTTGATGCTTTGTTAGCATTCTCTGTCTACTTCTATAATAATGTTTACCAAAGCATATTATAATATGTGTGATTCCCCATAATACTTGAGCTCCTTGGGGCAGGCACTTTGTCATCATCTCAGCATCCCCAGTGGTTTGAATCGTGCTTGTTGAATTTAGATATGACAAGAGGGAAAATTTCTCTAGGCTTTCTGTATAATCACAGTATTGTTTTTGATTGCAGTTATCCTTTAAACTAGGATTTAAGAAATCCATATGAAAAATTCTCTTGGCTTTAAATTACTGTTCAGGTGATAAAATACTCAGAAGCTATTAATATTTCACTTTTTTCCCCAAATTTATTTCTTTACAAATAATTAATTGATTTTTTGGTGGTAGAATTGTTGAATATTGATTACATGTAGAGTGCACACTGTGTTGGAAGATTTTATGTAGGTGTTACTGAGAAAAGATTTATTAACGGTTAAAAGAACACCTTCTGTGCAAAGCAGCTTTTAACTCAATATAGGTTTTATGCAACAGGTCATGATCTCAGGGTGACCATCACTGTGTATTCGAGGCCACATAGTCATTTTAATATTTTTTCTATACATGTATTTCAGGCTTAGAGCTAGTTGCCTCTTCATATAATTTAGTGTTTTTCTGTCACTGTTATTCTAATCTTTGTTTAAGATGAATTAAAAAATTGATCTTGTAACTTTTGAGTAGAGAATGAACAGAGATTTGTTTTGTTCAGAGGTTTTAAGAAAAATGTTTTTAGCTTATTGACTTCTGTTGTTCTCTTAGGAGGAAGACTATCCAGGAGCTATTCAGTTATGTCTGGAATGTCAGAAAGCTGCCAGCACTTTTAAACATTACAGTTGTATAAGGTAAGGTAATATAAAAATTTTAAAGTTTTTTATATGGGAGTTGTGTAACAGTCAATGTTAATAAACATTGAAAGTTAATATGAATTGCTCTGTTTTAGTTTGGCATTCTTGTTCATAAATGGACAGTGCAATAAAATTATAAATAATAGTTCTTAAAATTTGAAAGACCAGATAATTTTTAATCCTCCTCCTTCTTGTCACCTCATTGAAACTTTTTTTTTCATATCCTTTCTAGTCTGATAGATTTAATTTTTAAAGAGTGGTAGCGAAGAATAAATGTATCTGTTTACAATAGATGTTCCATCACATCTATTGGGAATTCTTCCTCCTTAACTTTGGCCAACTTATAAATATTAAGAGAATGATTGCAGCTTGTTTTTAAGATCCAGATGGTTCAAGTGTTTGGATCATCCTGAAAAGAATTCTTTTGGAAAATTTAAGCATAATTTCAGCTCATATAATAACCCTCTTTGTAGCATTTAAGTGATTATGTACTTAATGTGTTGCGTTACATATTTTGTTTAGTTACTTATAATGTGTACAGTATAAAATTGGCTGCTGCATCTTTTGCTTTTGTACCTTTCTTACTAGATTGTTGGTTTGCTTAAAAGGAAGGGTTTGCATTATTGGTGACAATACCTTTAATCCTGGGTATAATCTCCATCATTCTTCTAAAGTCATCACAAATAAACATACAATCCAAGTAAGATAGTGTGCTTACCATGCAAACCCAGTTTCAAATTAAATCACATACCTATTCCAGAATGCAGCCCTTTAGATTCTACTGTATGGAAATTCTCTCAGTGAGCATGGACTCACTGATGGTATGGATGTTGACTGGTGGTATCTGAAAAATAAAAGGATTATGGTAGAGCAAAACATTAATATAAGTTTTTTTCTTTTAATATATTCTCATATCTTAAGTGTCTATTGGGTATAGGGTAAGAACTAGATGATTTTCTCCCAGATATGGTATTTAAATATTTTGTTATGGTTTTCTTTTAGAACTATAGAAATTGAAGCAATATCCTCTTTTTTTTTTTTTGATTAGGAATCACATAGTTGAGTAGATACCAGAAATATTTTGGTTTTGCCCATTTTAAGAGAGAGTAATACTTACTATTTAAAACTTGATATGTCACTTAGATTTTTTTAGGTTGAGTGCATAGAGATTTAGCTCTGGTATGTTGAATGTATTTGGTAATAAGGCCTCTGGGTTCTGTAAAAACATACAGCACACATTTATTTAATTTTGTGGTGATGAATGTTATAATGGTAACAGCTTATTTTGATTGGGTGAAAATAATTCAGCTATATATTTACAGTTATATATTTACTGTATCCTTACCATGTTCCAGGCACTTAGGAGTTGGCAGTAAAATGGTCAATAATATTCATGGTAATCAATATTATCCCTGTTTTTTTAGAGTAGATAATCTTTCAGGAAGGGCTTGCATTGAAGTAGGCCCACATGGGATGAGGAAGCAAGCCTCTAGCCTCTGAAACTGTGAGCCTATATATTCCTGTTGTTAAGCCAACCCATTTATGGTATTTGTTTTAGCATTTGGGAAACTAAAATAGTTTTTGGTACTAGAATGTGGGTTGCTGGTATGACAAATACCTAAAAATGTGGAAATAGCTTTGGAATTGGGTAATGGGTAGAGATTGCTAGAATTGTGAGGCACTTGATAGAAAAAAAGGCCACATTGCTTTGAAGAGACTGTTGGTAGAAATATGAATGTTAAAGGTACTTATCATAAGGCCTTAGAAGGAAATGATAAATGTGTTTTTAGAACCTGGAGGAAAGGTAATCCTTGTTAATTGGCAGAAAACTTGGAAAAATTGAATTCTTATGTTGGATGGAAGGCAGAATTTGAAAGCAACAAACTTGGATATTTAGCTGAAGAGATTTCCAACCTTAGTGTAGAAAGTGTAGCCTAGTTTTTCCTTGCAGCTTATAGTGAAATGACAGAGGAAAGAGATAAACTGAGGATCGAACTGTTAAGCACAAGGAAACCAGCAATTAATAATTTGGAAAATTCTTGGCCTGTCCTGATTGTATGCTTTGAGAGTAGGGCCAGATACAGGTCTATCAGGAACCTACTGGAGCTTCTTCTGGGAAGTGAGTTTCCAGAGAACAGGGCTCCATGTGAGGGCTTAACTGAACAACCCTTTACTAAGGAGATTGTAACTGAACATGGATCCAGTCAGCCATTTCAGTGTAAGTCAGGACTGGAAATGTAGGTATGCAGGAAGGATCTGTGGAAGGTACTATTGTCTGATGGTTTAGACCTGCTCGAACTGTATGCAAAGCTGCCAAGGTTTTTGCAAAATTTGTATGAGTATAACTAATGCCAACTTGGACTGAAAGGGGCAAAGGAAGAGTGACTTCAAGGGCAGAATCATAGAAGCAGATGTCTGTATTGAAAAGATCTGCTTGGCCAAGAGAGTGGGCCCGTCCATGTGTACGGACATGGTGGTTCTGCTTGGAGAGGGTGGGCTTAGCCTCCTGTTATTCAGGGAGCCTGGCTGTCATTCCCTTGTATTGGGGAAAAAGCATCAATCTGGAGATTGATGGACTCCCAGACCTTGAAATTTAATGGAGTTTGCCCTGCTGTATTTTGAACTGTTTGGGACCTGTGATCCCTGTTTTTCCTTCCAATCTCTCCTTTCTGTGATGACAGTGTTTATTCTATGCTTGTACCACCATTGCTTTTTGGAAGTATGTAACTTGTTTTCTAGGTTTCACAGGTCCATCAGACATAGGAATTTTGGCCCTGGATGGACCATGCCTATAACTGATTTTGATGGGACTTGGTACTTAGCATTGCTACTGAAATGACTTAAGGCTTTTTGGATGGTGTGATAGAATGCATGTATTTTGCACATATTTTTGACGTTCCGAGGGTGGACTGTTGGGTAATGAATTATGTACCCCGGAAAAACATGTTCTTAGTCTTAACCCATTCCTGTGGGTGCAAACCCATTGTAAATAGGACCATTTGATAAGATTATCTGGTTAGGTCTTAATCCTGTTACTGGAGGCCTTATAGAGAAGGACACAGAGAGAAGCTATAGGGGGCAGCCAGAAGCTGGAAGCCAGTAGAACCTGGAAGTGAAAGGAGAAGATACTACCATGTACTTTGCCATGAGATAGAAAAGCCTTGGAACCCCAAAGTTTGCTGGCCAGCCAGAAGATACAGATGCTGGGAGGAAGCAAGCCTTCTGGTCTCTGAAACAGTGAGCCAATAAATTCCTGTTAAGTTAACTCATTGTATAGTATTTGTTTTAGCAGATGGGAAACTAAAACAATTAGTTGATATGTGGAATATTTTGAGTCCACCGAGATGAAAGAAATTTTATTCAAACTTCCTCTTTTTTTTGGTCTTTATTCTTTGGGTGTACTTTTTTATTCTATGCATTTTTCTTTCTTCTGTTCTTTTTTCCTCTGGTCTTCAAACATATTACTGTACTTGTTTCTTGAGTTCTCTAGCTGGGCCTATTCAGACAGGATTCATCAGCACTTTAAAAATTCACTTAATTGACCTGGAGTTGTGGAGTTTAGCCAAAGGCAAGATTTAGTTTTTGCTTGGACCTGAGTGAATCAGAGTGAAAAATCACTTGATACTCTGGTAATCATAGGAATAATAATTTCTAACTGAATTTACATGTTCTTATTTTCCTTAACATTTAAATTTATTTTCATTCCTGCCAACAAGTAGGGAATCATGAAATATATTCTCTTTAGAAATGTCCTTTAAGAGGTATAGCTTAGTGAGGTTTAGGGTTTTATGACAAAGAACCATCCTATGATTCACAACTATTTCTGGATTTCTGGTGTGATTTTTAAAAAAAAATATTGTGGGCAAGTTCATATCCACAGTGTACCTGCTTATCCACCTCTTAATCTTCCCTTGGTGGATCTTGTGTTCTTCTTTTTTTTCTAAGTCATATCCCTCCTTTTTTGGTAACAAGGTTTTTGGTAGAGGGCAGAGACCCTGTGGTCTCTTGAAATAGAGTATATGGTACAACTGAGGACTGACTCTTATGATTCTGGAATCAGAAAAAATAGGATTGACACACTTGCTTCTGCATAAAAAGTCATTGATTCTATTCCCAGTAAAACTACATTATAGAACTGTGTAGTTTAATGTAGGAAGTGCCAAATAATATAATGATGCACCCAATTGATTAAAAAATGGAAGAAAACTGATGTCCCTTCAGTATCTTGTATCTTCCTGAGATCTACTGTTTCACTTTTTATAACCAATAGGGAATGTTTTGTTTTGTTGACTTTTGTAACTGACAGGGGACATTTTTACATAATTTGACACTTCTTGAATTGATTGACAGAATTGTGTAGTCGTTGCTACCTGGGAATAAGAATCAGAGTGTGTCTTGCTAAAGTGTATATGTGAATGAAGCTTTTTTTTTTTCATTTAAATTTATCTATATTAGTGTTTTAAAATTATTTTTTATTTTTAAAGAAGCTTTAGATTACATAAATGTTACATAAAAAATATGGGGATTCACATACACCCCACCCCCTCCCTATCCCATACTTTCCCACATTAACAACATCCTTGATTAGTGAGGCACATTTGTTACAATTGATGAGCACATATTGAAGCATTGCTACTAACTGTGGACTATAGTTTATATTATAGTTTACACTCTATCCCATACAAATTTGTAGGTTATGACACAATATATAATGACCTGTATCTGTCATTGCAATGTCATGCATTACACCTGTTATACCCGTTCTTCCCTCTCCATCCCCTCAAAACCTCTGGTGGCCACTGCCTTTATATCAGTGATAGAAGTTCTTCTATTGCTGGAATAATAATAAATCTATCATAGAATAATAATAAGTCTATTTTAGTCCGTTGTTCATTCCCCAATCTTGAGGATTTGGGGATGGTGATACCCACTCTATTTCTAATAGAGAGGGGGCTTAGATTCCATGGGGAAGATGGATGGAGCTATCTTGTTTGGAGTTGCAGACACTCTCAGTTCCTTGGGATGGGTGTTATCCCTCATCATTTCCTTGTCAGTTGTCCTGGGTGAGTCCAATGAACTGGAGAGTAGGTGTTGCACCTCTCCTAAGATTCGGGGCTCAACTGTCATATGAATGGACCAAAGATTTAAGTCTCTGGGACATATATTTAACAAGTATAGTGCTAATTATAGGTTCAAATAAAAAGGGCAGGAGAGCCATGTGTAGAGAAACTATAAATGAGTCTAAGTCTGTTACACTGGGGAGCATAAATTCCAGAGTAAGGCCCACTGGCAGGGTACTGAATTTCTGAGCTTGTCTGTACTGCTTATAGTGTCTGGATGTCTCTAGAGCCCTCAGGAGCCCCCCTGTTTGGGGTACTGTTTACTGTGGCAGTCAATGAGATCCTGCTGAGACGTGCATAAGGGTAACCTTTGGAATGCCCTCCTGACTCACTTTGAAATCTCTTAGCCATAAAAACTCATTTGTATTTAATATTTCCCCCTTTTGGTCAAGGTCTTTTTCCTATTGCATTGCTAGTTGGTGCTTGTAATAATCCCTTGGTGCCTGGGAGGCTCATCCCCAGGAGTCATGTTCCATGCTCGGATCGGGGGGATGATGGGTGGGTTAGTGTGTGTATATGCTGAGTTTGGCTTAGAGAGAGGCCACATTTGAGCAACAAGGAGGCTTTGAGGAGATAACTCTTAGGCGTATAATACTAGGCTAAGTTTCAGTTTCACAAGAAAAGGTTCATAAGTACAATCATCAGTATCAAGGGCCTGGTGTAATGGTCTGTTTTCCTCCACTAGGCACTGGCCCTTGTACTCTGGGGATTCTTGCCATTTTATCAGAGACTGTAGCAGGACTCCCCAGGATGGAAATTCAATATTCTTTCAGTTATTGTGTGGGTCTCTCACTCAGCGAGACAATGCCCCATGAACACTTGAATATATTCATTTGCCTTTGAGGCATGCCCCAGGTGCACCCCTCCCACACATTCCCCAATCACTGACATCCCATACCAGTGATCCTCCCCTTCCACAGTTGTGACCCTTCTGTGATTCAAAACCTTTCTAAAAACGAAGCCAACAAAATAATCAAATAAAATTAGAAAGAAAATGAAGTAATAGTTTTTAAAATAACAAATGAATTATAAAAATTTAAATAGTATAAAAATCCTTTAGACATTGTAACTTTCATCACTGTAAGATCTGTTGTCTTATATGTGCAGTGACAGTTTCTTCCGAATATCCCAGTGCCTTATTTTTTCCATTTTATCTTCAAAGAAGCTTTAGGTTACAGAAAAGTCACATAGAAAATATAGGGGGTTCCCATATAGCCAACACTCTTCCCCTTTTCCACTCACCCTTATTAATAACATTTTACATGTGGATGGTATATTCGTTTTGAAAAGTTATATTTAAAAACCAAAACTGTTTCATTATTATTTTTTTTTAAGTTTAAACTTTTATTTTGAAATACTTTCAAACTTACAAGACAGTTATAAAAATAATACTGACTCCATCCAGAGAACTCCAACATACACCTATCCCTCCAGATACCTAGAACCACCAATTTTAACATTTTGCTTCATTTGCCGTATCATTTCTGTCTTATCAAGCCATCTGTCTAGCCATCCGTCAATCTATTTTCTGAACATTTGAGTGTAGCTTGTATATATCATACTCCTTGAGACTTATTACTGCCATGTACATTCACTTATGTATCCACTTTATCAAGTTCAAGCAATTTAACATTGATATAAAGATTACAGTATTTATTCCAGTTTTTTCATAAGTTGGAATAATGTCCTTTTGACTTTATGCTTGGTCACAATATGAACTTTACAGTTTAAAGTAAATTGTAGGTTGCAGAATGTCTTTAAGTCATAGCATAATGAATGTGACTTTTATGTACAAACACAGCAGAACTAGGGACTTTTCTTACCCTCTTGCCCTTAATTCCCTTCTAGCAAGATGTACCTGATTTCTCTTTCTCTGGGTTCAGGCAAGGTGTATACCAGGCATCCTGCCTTGAGTAGTGTTTGAGCATAGAATGTTTCTGCTGGGTACCAGCCCTTTTAGCTAGAACCAGTGCCTTTATCCCGAGTCCTTCATACTTGGTCTGCCTGGCTGTGGTTTTGATACCATGCTACTCTGACACCATCTGCACCTCTTATTATTTTTTTTTTTATTCTTTCTTGTTTCCCTCTGCTGCCTCCTGCTTGTGTGGACATTTAAAATAAAGTAATATCTGCACATGACAAAAAACATAATATTTAAACAAAAGGTAAATGTTTTTTTCTTCTGTACTACCCATCATTTCCTTTCCCACTCCCTGGAGTAAACTACTTTTATAGCTTATTACTTTTTTTCTTAGTAGATCTCATTATAATTTAAAACTCTAAACTGAAAACTCTCTTTCCTGATTTATCACTGTTGATGCTTGTCTGCTGATTCATGGACTTTTTATTCCCCATAATAAAATGTGAGTGAAGAATAGGAGTTTGGTATACTTCCTTTTCCTTCTTTTACCTTCTCTACCTTTCAGGTTTTGTTAGTGACCCTTTTTACTTGGTTATGTTTATAACATCCATACTATTCTGTCACTATAATTAAGTCTTCTGTGCTTTGTCAATAGTTTACTTCTAAAAAAATTAACCTAATAGAAATCTCATTTAGATTACAAAACTGTTATTACCTGAGAACTGAGTGATAGGCTTATAAAAAAGGAAAAGCAATTCTTTGTTTTGAAATAAAATGCCTTAAATATCAAGGTCCCTTGGTGTTTTTTAAATTTCTGTTGAACCCTTTCTGCTTTTTTTAGGTCCCACTCAGCTGGTATCATTTCTTATATAATGCTCTTCTTTTGTATACTCCTTTGTCTTGTTTGGTTACTGCTACCTCTTGAGAATTTTTAAAAAATGTGGGATATGGAATTAAACTTTGAGAATTTGAAATTATCTTAATTTACTCCATACACATGTTCAAAAGAATAATTATTTTCTCAGAAAAATGGAAGACATTACCCAATTATCTTCTAGCATCCTGTTTTGTAGGGCATTCTCATCCTCATTCCATTGATAATGACATTCTTTTCTCTAGAAACTTTTAGGATTTTCTCTTTTTCCTTGCCATTCTGAAATTTTACCACTTATCTGAAAAAGTCATCTATGTCAAACTCTTTTCTCCAGTTGATGGGAAAATAATGAAATATTATTTATTTAATGCTTGTCTGCAAGAGATGCTATGTTATTATATCAAGAGCAACTGAAATTTATTTGTTCTCTAGTAGTTTCTAATCACAGTCAGTTAACATGGGGCTTGTGGGATAATATGCCAGTAAAGAGCACAGAGTACTCATCCAATCGTCATAGATGTTCATGTTGTGAGTGGCTCACCCTTTACACCCCTGCTGGAATGGAAAATTTATTGACATTTATAGGAGTGGGAGTAGCTGCTAGGCACTGTTAGCTAAGGCAATGCTGACTGTACAATAATTCTAAATCAGATTTTAATGTTTTCTCAGTAAAGCTTTATTTTTTAGCTTTTAAAAATTGAATCATGATGATGGTGGTAATGGTGATGATTATGATATTAATAATATTTGAAATGCTTTGGTGTTTACTATATGTCATATGTTCTAATAATTTTCCTTGCATTATCTTATTTGGTATTCATGAAATAATCCTCTGAGGTGTTGTTATTGTCTCCATTTTATTGAAGAGGAAATTTGTGTCTTTTAAAGTTAAGGATTTAAATTTAGGTCTGTTGGATTATAGCACTTGTGCTCTTAACCACTACTACACTATATTCTCTTTTTATGTAATTGCTATTATACACAGTAGAAGTTCATGGCACGTAGGCCAGTTTTTATTATTCTGCTCCAATAACTGAGCTGTATCCTTGCTAGAGTTAATTGTATATTTCCCTTAAACCTGTTTTTGCCAGTTGTGTTTGTTACTATATATGTGTTATTTAAATAAATAAACTTATGAAATGAAACAAGTTTTTGAAAGTAAGTAAATCCATTAGAGAGATAGAAAACAAGTTTTTAAAAATAAATTTCCCTTTTAATTTGTTATGGATGAGACAACTCATGAAAATTGGGGGTGGGGAGGGGTATAAGGTAATTAAATGTGATTTGGCATTCATATGGCTTCACATTTGTTTCTAAGTTCCTCTTGGACTTGAGAGAAACAGAAACCTGAAATTGCAGACAATTCATTTGTGCTTTGGCTCCTATGAGACTAAGAGCTTAAAATAACCATCAAGTATCAAGAAAAGGTGTTGACTCTAAATCAAATGATAGGTGAAGGGAATACATTTATACAATTTTAGTTAAAATATTTAACACATTTATATACATATATAAATATTTTCTCTTAATTTTGATTAATTGACTAACTAAAAGTCTTTTGGTGTACTTTAGAAAAGGTTTGGCAAACTTTGCCTTTAAAGGTCCAGGTATTAAATATTTTAGGCTTTGCAGGCTTTATGGTCTCTGTGGCATTTATTCAACTCTGCCCTTGTAGCATGAAGACAGCCTTAGACAGACAATATGTAAAGAAAGGCTTGTGGCTGTGTTTTAGTAAAACTTTATTTAGAAAAATAGTTGGCTGGCCACATTTGGCCTCTGATCTCTGCTCTAGAATTATAATTCGTCAGGTTTGGAGACATTTTGAGCATTTATTATCCATCATAATGAACCATGAGCTTTCTCTGTGGTGGTTGGGTTCTGGATTAGGCCAGGGATTTCTTATCTAAGTGAGGACTGAGATCTGGGCAAAACCAAAACGGTTAGGAGTTCTACTAAAGTCTGGTCATATCTGGTCAATTTGAAGGATCACATGGAAATTTCATGTTTGTTGTTTTCGTGTAAAAGTGTTTGAAAGTCAGATTTTCTCTGAAGTGTGTCAATAAATTTCCAGTTAACTCTGAGTAGATTGAAGCTCCTGGAAACCCACCCTAGCCATTGGACACATGGTAGAGAGTTAAGTCTGTTTGCTTAAATTTATGTTGGAAATTTTAGTACTTTAGTCAAACATAAAGACAGGGTAATTGGTATTTAGCATATAATAGAATTGTGGGACTTTAGTGCTGTAGCTCTTTAGATCTAACCTATCTTTATATAGGAAACTGATTCCCAAAGATATTAAGGAACTTGACTTAAATCACATGGCTTATTAGTAACAGGCCAGGGAAGGAACATTAAAATGCTAATTGCTTCTTTGTCATCTTGTTTTCTCTGTATATCAAATTGGTGTCAAAATTTTAAATGCTGCTTTTCTCAGACTCATGTGTGTGTGTGTGTCTGTGTGTCTGAGGTCAGCTATTTAAAAGAATACTATTAATTATTTCTGGTTATGTTATCTTTAGTATTTTCTGTAGTGATGATATAAATGGTCTAAAGAATAGTTTGATTCTCTTAGTCTTCCATCTAATACTACTAATTTTTTTGAGCATAATGTATCTTTTGTTTATCAAAATCTTTGTGAAAAGATCTTTTTAACATACTTTAATTAATTGCCTGAAATGGCATGAATTTACATTTCTAAGTAATGGTTAAGGGTTTTTCTTTAAAGGCTGTACAGTAAATATGTCCACTTCTAATATTTATGTGTGTTTAATTAGTAGTAAATTGTTAAATTGAATTTTTAGATTTTGAAAGCATTTTTAATAAAAGCAAATTTTATGATTTATGGATTTTATATTTAGAATTTTCTACATACTGTTTACATTAATTCTTTATACTTAAGATATAGAAAACAATTTAACCGTAAATAATAGCCACAATAAAAATAGCATCTAGATTTATGGTAATTTTACAAATAGACAACTAAAGCTCATTTTTCAATAGGGAAGTTAAAATCATTACCTTTATCTTAGAATGAATTTAGATATAGTTCTTTTTCCTCCAAACTCAAATGCCAGTTCTGAATTACTCATTATTCCAGGTGCTCTTGTTTGCCCATATCTTTATCTCTAGCTTCAGTCTTAGGTGAACTTCTGAACCTCCCATGATAGAGGAATGGAACTAGCTTTAGCACTACTCATCACTCTTTTTCTCTTTATCTAAGACACTTAATAGACCCAGAGTCTAGTTTGGTTCTTTTTCTCCTAAAATGTTCTCCTTTCCTTTTCTTCTATCTTGTAGTTTTCTGTGTTGAGGTAGGAAATAGGGGCTAAAGGGATAATAACACTTTTGCCATTTTTCTTTGCATTGCAAATTTGATTCAGCAAATATTTATTGAGTACCTCCTCTTTGTCAGGCAATGAATTTAGTTCTGAGGAATCACTGGAACTGACTACCATCTCTGTCTTGGGGTCACAGTGACAGATATTCCTTCCTCTAATACAGTTTGTAGTAAACGGAGTATTGTGAAACAATGTGTTGTCAGTTAGCTGGGGAAGACTTCCGAAAGAAGATGACGTTTAAGTGAATCTGGAAAGATAGATGGACATTTGTGAGTAAGAAAGAAGGGCTTTTTTAGTTATTGTGAACATTATCCCCAAAACAGAGGGTGTGAAAATCTGTGGTTTGTTTGGGGAACTGCTCACAGTCCATGTGGTGAAAATATAGGCATTGAAAAAAAATGAATGGGAAGTTAATTGTGATATATCTTACATGCCATTTACTTTGGGACTTTATCTTGTATTTAGTGAGGATCCAACAAAGGTTTTAAAGCAGGGGATTGATGTGATTTTGTCTCTCCTTAACTTAGGAGCTGCAAACTCAGATATCATTAGGGCCCAGTCAGGTAACATATATGTGAAATGCCAGATGTAAGACAGTAGGGAATAGTGCCCATGGGACTGGAAAAGACAGTAGGGAATAGTGCCCATGGGACTGGAAAAGACAGTAGAGAATAGTGCCCATGGGACAGAAAAAGGCTTTGTCTAAAGTCTTTCATATACAGGCTCTCTGAAAACACTTTGTCTGTCAGACCAAACAGAACATTGAACAGATCCAATATGAAGTTAGATTTCTGCTCAGAGAGCTATCCTGGACAGTTTTTTGAAGGATGTTTTACATAGTTTGGTATACAGTAGGTCGGTGGTGTTTGTCAAATTAACAGATGAATGGATTGAAGATGGTGTGTGTGTGCATTGCACAGAAATTCACTAGGTGGCAATTGTGATAATTTAAACAAAAATAGATAATGCTTGAGTTCAGGCACAGAATTGAAAAAGGAGAAGTGTAGCTGGATATGAGAAATACTGAAATGACAGCATTATCAGAATTTGATTACCACTTATGCTTGAAGAGATGGAAGAATTAAAGGTGGCTCTGAGATTTCCAGCTTGGGTTGAGTGGGTAGTGATGCTGTGCACCAAGAAAGGGACCATGGGAGAAGAAGCAACTCTGGGGAGAGGGGAAATGAAGATTTTTTGGGGGACAGGCATATGGTATGATTTATTGAACTCATTCTAAGTGCTAAGGCCTTGTGATGGACATTTTGCATTGTTTTCTTAGCATTACAACCTCTTAATGAGCCTAGGTTGTTAGAGAGGTTAAGGAACTGTTTCTAGCTCATGTCTGAACCAGAAAGTTTATTGGCTAAAGAAAGGACAAGTTGGGATGCTAACTTGAGAGCAAAACAGGGTTTTAAAAAGACTTCTTTTTAAGGGTGGCTGAGGCTTGAGTCTACTTTTTTTGGATGAGAGAAGGGAGTGAGAAGAGAGAAATAAAATTCAAGAAAAGTGGGTAAATAATGGAGCAAAGGTCTGGAGAAAGTGGCAGAAGATGGAAGTAGAGGAGGTTTCATAGAAATAGTTATGACTGTGATCTCTGTAATGCTACATAATAGAACCTAGTTAATTGAATAATTTTGCAATTTGTTAGGAAAAGTGCCTTTTTAAAAAAGGAGATACCAGGTACTGAACCCAGGATCTTGTATATGGGAAGCAGGTGCTTAAACCACTGAGCTATACCCTCTCCC
>PVKH010002899.1:0-26062 GCA_004027955.1 Chaetophractus vellerosus | reverse complement strand
AAAAAAAAAAAAAAGAACTAGAAATCTGATACCCAGAATCTTCTGAGGCTTAAACAATATTACATAAAGAAAAAGTCATCTCGTTTAGAAATGCATATTTTTACAGAAGAATAATAAGGATTTATGACCTCTGTTTAGGTAGCTAGTATGACAGAAGGCTTCTATCATCTCTCCCATGGAAAAAGATCTTTACTTGTTATTTGCAAAGCAAAACTTATATAATTTGGATCATAAAGTTAATTAATATTAATGATACTGATATAATTTTGAATTAATTTGGGGGGTTGTTTAATAGTATTCCACAAGAAATATAATGATTTTTATATTTCCATTCACTGATGGATCTGGTTTTGGGTAGACTCAAACAGAGAAATGACTACTGAGACAGAGATAAAATTAAAAAGCTTGAACCCCTTTTTATAACCATGGTGCAGAAGTAAATTCAGCATTAATAAAAGGATGCAATTGCTAGAAGACATAAAACCTTGAGATGTGTTAGGGTAAGCTAAGTTCTGGTAATAATCAATTTCAAATATGTAAAGTCTCAGCACAAGAGCAGTCTACCCCTTACTTATGTAGTAATACTGAGCAGATGAGCAGGTCCATAAGGTAGCTTTCATTTGGAGACCTGGCTGATGGAGCTTCTGTGTTTTTGTTTTGTTTTTTTTACATAGGATTTTCAAGTTCTCCATATATTTCTCCATCCCACAGTCTGGTTTCTTGTTTTGTTTTGTTTTGCTTTGCAAATCACTATGGAACTGCATTTGGTAATTTTGTAAAGGCATCAGCCTATTTGGGGGTTTTAGATTCCCTTCCTACGACTTTCGTGACCATCCATGTCTTCGGTGTTACAAAAGAGTCTTAACAGGGAAAAAAGCAGAATACGGTAACGATTTAAGTTTTCCAAACGACCTTCGGAGTGAAATGAGAGCATGTCTCCATTTTAGCTTGACAAGAGAAGAATTTAAAAAGCCAGCACGAGGCCTGTATTTCAGATGAACAAACATTAGCTGCCTTCCCAATGTGAAATTTTGTAGTTTAAAGATTAAGAGCTCCAGTATATAGCGGCACAACCAAATTACTAAATCCTATCACTTTTAAATATACATAATATCCTGTGCCGTTGCTCACCCCATCAGTCTTTCATATGCATGTATGCACTTGGCACATATCAAAGTACTGGAGTGGAGTATAAACTCAAGAAAAAAACTTGACCAACCAGAAAATGGCGCAGGTTTTTTAAATTAAAGTTTCCTTCTTGTGGATAACACTCAGATATAAGAGCATCAGGTTTTAATAAGGGTCTGAGAAATTCATGCGCAAGGCAGTTTGGTCAAAGGGAACAGAGGGTACAGAGCTGTTAACTGCTCAGGCTGTTTTCTTTTACATAGGATTTTCAAGTTCTCCATATTTTTCTCTATCCCACAGTCTGTTTTTTTATGGGCCTGAGGAGAAAAGTACATTAGGAAGTGGGAGCTGAGATAGAGATCTCTAAGTGCCAGAAGGAGGCAGTGGGGACCATAATTTCAATTCTGGCAAGGAAACTGGACCAAACAAACCCTACATACTGTAAGGAGCTGGAGACAAAGGCACTCTGGGTGAAATTTCAGGCTTGTACTGTTTGTTTGCCTACAAGTGAGAGGGAACAAAAGGAGATCCAAATATCTCCTCAGATTCAGAACCATAAAATACTTATTTTCCTTAAGTGAGGAGAGAAAAAAAACTAATTTTATGTCCAGAATCCTAGTCCATGCTTTATGCTAACTGAGGAATAACATACAATCCTCTTGTAGCTATCCACGAGCAATATTGTCTCTTAATTATTGTCCCTAGGAGGAAGCTGAGATGTTAGGGTAAGACAATTGCAAAACTGTATGAAAGAATGAGTATAGAGAAAGGAAAAAAGAATAAAATCTAATATGAGAGTTAAGCCTTCAGAACAAATTTGCAATATACAAAAAATAAAAAGTCCAGATACATCAAGAAAAAGCTTTTAAATATAACAAATAAGTGAATTCACTGTGGTGAATTTAGTATATCAGGGAACTTTGAAGAGGATGTTAAAATATGTATTTTTAAAAAGTTCAGAGTGATTAAGGGGAAATAGCATCCAAAAACAAGATCAGATTATAAGGTAAAGAACCAATTAAAAATCATAGAAATGGAAAAATGGTAGTCACTGAAATGAAAATCAAATTATGGGATAACTAGAAGTTTAGTAACAGGGAAAGAGAGATTTTGGGGATTGAATCATACCACCCACAAGACACGTTCAAGTCCTAACCCCCAGTCCTTTGTATATGAACTCATTTATTAATGGGATCTTAGAATTTCCTATGAAGATGAGGCCAAATTTGATCAAGGTAGGCCTTAATCCAATATGACTGGATTCCTTAGAAGGAAAATAAATTTTGACATGGAGGTAGAAACCAGAGGACAAGACAGAGAGAGACAGATCACCAAGTTTCAGAGGCAGAGATTGAACCACCACAAGAATGCTACAGACTTCAGAAGAAGCCAACCAATAACTTAATTTTGGAGTCCTAGCCTCCACAACTGTGAGACAATAAACCAGTCAGTAAAAACACATTTTTGTTATAACAGCTCTGGCAAACTGAGACAAGAGTTAATGAATCATAAGTTAGTTAGAAATAAAAAAGTCACCTCCTGAGACATAATGAAAGGGAAATATGAAAGAGAGGTTGTATAATGTTTACTACTTCCAGACATTTCCTGAAAAATTACTGAATGATATACTTGGGCAACAACCAAGGTAAGCCCATTAAAAGGTGAGGAGCAAGAAATAATAGTGTGCAAAAACACATCATTCAATTGAAATAAAATTGAAATCTTATAAATTAAAATAATTTATGTTGTTTTCAAAACAAGACAGAAATTCAATTTAAAAAAAAAAAAACTAAGAAGTTAGATATGGAGTATTTAGAAAAATTGTTAAACCTTTTTACCTCTTTAACATGGATGCCCTAGAAAAATATAAATAAGATAATAAGTAAACATGTTAAAATCATCAGGAAAATTACTAAAAAATATATACCTAGAATATATAGCTTTCCAGCCTGGTAAAAATGAAAGGAGAAAGCTGATTCATTTTCAATCCAACAAGATGCAGAAAAGAAGAAAAAGAAGCCCTTGCAATGTCTTGTTATTTGGTAACTTGAAAATAACTGTTTAACATTTTTATCAATATTTGAGGATGCCATTATATCAACTACAGAAGAAATATTGGAGTAATTTCTAGTAGTATGATAATCAGAATTCAAAAACTTTATATGCTGAAATGATTGTAAAAAATAAGATGCAATTTACCAGGGCAAAAACATACTACTTTTAAGATTTCAAATATTATGTGAGGAATAATATAACAAAAATTAACTGTTGCACATAGGGGAAATATCCTTCAAATTATCATTGATCACAATTTCAATATTCATTCAATAAAACTCTTTTAAAGAAATAACTATATACTCAGCAATGTGCAATGTTAGTAGAGTTCCACAAAAATCTGTAACACTTCCTGAGTTCTTAACATATTCCAGAAGCTAGACAAATTACTTCATATATTATACTAATTTAACCCTCTCAGCAACCCTATGACATGTGTGTTATTAAAATCATCCCTATGATGCAAAGGAAAAGACAAAGTTTAAGGAATTTACCAAGGTATTTATGTTTTAGATGAAGAAACCAAGGATGAAGTCTAAGCAGATTGATTCCAGAGATATCTTATCCACAAAGTTCTATTGCCTTATTTTCTTATACTTTATTTCTTGCCTGGTTCCTGTATCTACACTCATGACTCCTAAGCTATCCTTTGTTATAAAATGTCATTCTGCATTACTAGAAATACAGCATGCTGATCAAGGGGGTTGTGGTGTATTGATATATATTTTGGGGAAAGCCCTGTGACTTATTTTGATGAGTAGAATGTGCCCTCTTAGAATATGGATATTTCTAGCTATAGCAATTAGGTTATTTAAAGAAATAAGAGGCACCCAAATTAGAAAGGAAGAAATAAAACTTTCACTATTCACCGATGATACCATCCTATATCTAGAACCTCCTGAAAAATCCATCAAAAAACTACTGGAACTAATACTTGAGTTCAGCAAGTGGCATGATGCAAGATTAATACCCAAAAATCAATAGCATTTCTATACACTACTGATGTGCAATCTGAGGAGGAAATCAGAAAAAAAATTCCATTTACAATAGCAACTAAAACAATCAATTATTTAGGAATAAACTTAACCTAGGACATAAAGGGCCTATATTCAGAGAACTACAAAACATTGCTAAAAGAAACTTAAAAGAAACTGAAGAAGACTTAAATAAATGGAAAGACATTCCATGTTCAAAGATTGGAAGAATAAATTTCATTAAGATGTCAATTCTACCCAAACTGATTTACAGATTCAATGCAATCCCAATAAAAATCTCAACAGCTTTTCTGCAGAAAAGGAAAAACAAATTATCAAATTTATGTGGAAGGGTAAAGGATCCTGAATACCCAAAAATGTCTTAAAAAAGAAACAAAGTTGGAAGACTCTCAGTTCCAGACTTGAGAGCCCATTACTTAGCTACAGTGGTAAAAACAGCATGGTACTGGTATCAATACAGACATACTGCCCAGTGGAACCAAATCTAAGACTCAGAAATAGACCCTTACATCTACAGTCAAATGATTTTTGACAAGGCAGCCAAGCTCTCCCAGCTGAGCCAGAAGAGTCTATTCAACAAATGGTGGTTGGAAGAACTGGATAGCCATATCCAAAAGAAAGGGGACCCCTATCCTTATAAAAAAACTAACTCATAATGGACCAAGGACCTAAATATAAAAGGAACAACCATAAAACTCCTAGAAGAAAATGTAGGAAAACATCTTCAAGATCTTGTTGTAAGCAGTAGTTTCTTAAACCTTACCGCCAAAGTACAAGCAACAAAATAAAATATGGATAAATGGGACTTCCTCAAAATTAAACACTTTTACACCTCAAAGGACTTTGTCAAATGGGTGAAAAGGCAGTCAATTCAAAAGGAGAAAATATTTGGCAATCACATATCCAATAGGGGTTCAATATCCATGATATACAAAGAGGTCATACAACTCAACAATAAAATTACAAACTACCTGATAAAAAATGGGCAAAACACTTGAAAATATAATTGTCTAAAGAAGAAATATAAATGGTGAAGAAACATATGAAAAAAATGTTCAAAATCATTAGTGATTAGGGAAATGCTAATCAAAACTACAATGAGATATATTTTCACACCTTTTAGACTGGCCATTATTAAAAAGTCAGAAAACTGTAAATGTTGGAGAGGATGTGGAGAGATAGGAATGCATATTCACTGTTTGGTGGGAATGTAGAATGGTACAGCCACTTTGGAGGACTGTTTGGCAGTTCTTAAGGAAAATTGAATATAGACTTGCCATGTGACCCAGGAATACCATTACTAGGCATACACCAAGAAGAACTGAGAGGTGTCTCATGAACAGACATCTGCACACACTATTGCCAAAAGTTAGAAATAATCCAGGTGTCCATCAACTGATGAATGGATAAAAAAATTGTGGTGTTTAAACATGATGGAATATTATGCAGCATTAAGAAGAAATGAAGTCATGAAGCATATGACAACATGGATGAACCTGGAGGATATTATGTTGAGTGAAGCAAGCCAGACACAAAAGGACAAATACTATGGTTGTGGTATTATGAACTAAATATACTCTGTAAACTTAGGGAGTTAATAATTAGAACATAGGTCACCAGAAAATAGAAGGAGGGTAGAAATGGAAAGCTGAGGAATTATCTGTGCAGAATTGGTAAAAAGGTTGTTTGTAAATCTTTGGAAATGAATAGAAATGGTTAAAGCATATCATGGTGTTCATAACAAGCAGAGATATTTTATGGGTATGACAGTGGTTGAAAGGGAAAATCTAAAGTCATGTATATTACTAGAATGAAAGCTAAAAATTATAACATGGGACTGTATAAGATAGTAAAACTTCATGTAAATTGTGAATATGGGTGATACTGCATATATAAGACTGCAAAATATACATTACAAAATATAAATATACATTACAAAATATAAATACAAATATAGTGGAGACAAGGAAAAAGAATAGCAGCTATATACAGCAGGGGAAGTGTATTAATCTGACAAAGGGGTGTCAATGAAAAGTACCAGAAATCTGTTGGCTTTTATAAAGGATATTTACTTGGGATAAAACCTCACAGTTACAAGGCAATAAAGTCCAACTCAAGGTTGACTTCTTGCCAGTGTGAGTTGAGACATGTTGAAACAAAGTTGTCGCTCATCTCTGTCTAGTCTCTCCTTTGCCTCTGGGCTTCCAGTAGGCTCTCTCTCCTGGTTAGGGCTCATCTCTCAGGTCTTCCTATATCAGTCTCGGCTGTCTTCCCTAGATCATCTGTAGGCAATCAGGCAAATGGTCCATCTCACCCTGGGGCCCCAGGATCAAACATGACAGAGATCTTTCTCTTCCAGTACATATTCTTGAGTCAGTGTCCATTTATATCAGCCCACCAAGGAGACAGGGACTCAACCTGAGTTACACCTTACTGGCATAGCCCAATAAGAAGCCCTAAATTGATTTTTTCTAATAAACTTAATCAGAAGCCCCCCAACTGAATCCAATATAATCAAAAGGATGTTATACCCAGAAGACTAGATTAGTTTACAAACATAATCTTTCTCTTTTGGGGATTCTTAAAATAATCTCAAACTGCCACACTCTAACCTGTGGATGCCTAAAAGACATCACAATATTCAAAAAAAAACTTAAATTCTTTCAGTAACAATGCTAAGTACAAAATAACATCACAATCAGTTATAGAAATACAGTTTGTCTTGGAGCAAAGTCCCCTCTGCCTGTTGACCTGTGACAACTTGCAAAACAAGTTATTTGCTTCCAATATAAAAATGAGGCACAGATGAAGGATAAACATTTGCATTAGCACAAGGAGATATGGGGAGAGAACAGGCCCACCCCTCTCAGAGCAGTGGTATGGTGACCTCACACTCCCCAACCCATGGGGAACAGGCCCACTCCCGTCAGAGCATGGGGTGGTGACCTCACACTCCCCAGTCTATAAGGAAAAGGCACACCCCCTTCAGAGAAGTGGGGTAGCAACCTAACTGTCCCCAACCATCAGGGAATGTGCTTCACCCTCTCTGTAGCCTGGGGTGGTAAAATATTCCCTGAACAACAGACTGGAACATCCACCTTCTTCAAATGTGGGGATAACTCACCCTCTCTGTACACACGAGTGAGGTTCCCCTCTTGGCCCAAGGAGATGTCTTAATTCCAGACATCAGCTTCCATGCTTTCCTCTTAAAGCACTTTTCCCTCCCATCTCTCCCCTCACTATCCCTTTTCATCAAGACTGTCAGTGGTTTGTTCATACAGAGCTCATAAAAAGATTGTTGGTTTAGCATTCAGGAAGCAGGGATCCAGGCCATCAGACATTAGGACTTTCCATAGGTCTTTCCCGGATAACTGCATTTTCAATCCTGATTCACAAGTTTCAAGTTTATTTAATTCCTAAAATGGGGCACTATCATCTGGGGACTTGATTTCTAGAGGCTTGGAATTTCCAGAAACAGTTTCTGGTTTCTTGTGCCCAACAATTCAGTTCTAAGCTTATCTCTTTCCTCTCATATTTTGCTATAAGCTGCAAGGAGAAGCCAGGACACATTCTCCAGGTTTACTTTGGAAAGCTTTTCAGATAAATGTCCAGGCTCACCATTTTCAAACTCTGCCTTTCATATAGCACCAGTAGTCAATCTTGTTAAGTTCTCTGCAACTTTAAAACACAGATCACCTTTCCTCCAGTTTCCAATAATAGCTTCATCATTTTCTTCTAAGGCCTTATCATAAATAACTTTAGGCTCCATATTCCTACACACATTCTCTACAAAGCAATCTTGACTTTTTCAATTAAGAATCTCAGAATTCCTCCAAAAAAATAACACTTACCCATTTATGAAACCATTCCAGCATTTTGGTAATTGCAACAGCCGGTACCCCACTTCCTGTACCAAATTCTGCTTTAGTCTGCCAAAGGGTGCTGATTCAAAGTACCAGAAATCTGTTGGTTTTCATAAAAGATATTTATTTGGGGTAAAACTTAGTTACAAAGACTTGTAACTCAAAGTTGCTTTCTCACCAAATCAGTTGAAACAAGTTGAAGCAAGATAGCCGCTGTTCTTTGCCTGGTCTCTCCTTTCCCTCCAGGCTTCCAATCCTCTATCCCTCCTGGTTAGGGTACATGTCTCAGGGCTTCCTATATCAGTCTTGGCTGTCTTCCCAAGACCAGCTATAGGCTATCAGGCAAATGGTACATCTCACCCCGGGGTCCCAGGTTCAAACATCACAGAGTTCTCTCTCTTCCAGTGTGTGTTCTTGAGTGAGTATCCATTTATATCAGCCCACCAAGGGGGCAGGAACTCAACCTGAGTTATGCCTTACTGGCATAGCCCAATTAGAAGCCTTAACTTGATTTTATCAAGGAAACTTAAATACTTTGAATTTAATATAATCAAAGCATATCATACACATAGGAATAGAATAGTTTACAAACATGCTCTTTCTTTTTTGGGGATTAATAAATAATCTCAAACTGCTACAGGAAGCATAAAGACATTGAGAGGTAATGAGTGTTGTTTGTTACTTTGTTGTTAATTATTATTATTATTGGAATAATGAAAGTGCTCTAAGAATGATTGAAGTGATGAATGCACAACCATGTTTACAATGAATACCATTGATCATACAATTTGGATAGGTTTATGTTTTATTAATATGTAGCAATAAAATTTATTTGTTAAAAAAAATCCCAATACTCACATTCTGTGAATGAGCCCAATTTAGCTCTTTTTAAGATGAGAAATCATGTGTAGTGAGACACACAACATGGAAAAAGAACACAGCAGCCATACCAGCAAAGTCCTCAGACCTAAGTGAGGCCACCTAGCTCCAGATGACTGCAGCTGCATGAGTTAACTCAAACAAGACCAACAAAGAATCATCCATCTGAGTCCAGAACAAAGTTACAATTTATAGAATGTGAGCAACTAGATGATGGCTGTTTTCAGCTATGAAGTTTTGCAGTGGTTTCTTATGTTGAAAATGATCCTTGAAACAAAGACTAATAAGTCCTGCATGATTTTGTTTGTCAGACATCTTTATTATTGAGTCTATTTTGAAACTCCAAAAATCTTTGACAAAATTTGTCTAAAATCTGGTAACCGTGTGATGACATATTCAAATACCATATGCAGATAAAAAGATAACTTCTTTAAACTTTGATCCAAGACTATGCCCCCCTGAAAATAAATGTGGAATGATGTCTGATCTATATTCTACCAAACTAAGCAATTGTATCTAGTTTTTGGAATTCTTTATTGTGAAACACTGACTGTTGGTTTTGTGGTTGCAATGGGAGCTGGGTATAAAAGATGAGTGAGAAAAGGCAGATATAGGTTTAATAGTTGAAGTGGAAAGCAACTTCTACAACCTGTCTCTTAGAGCCAGGTGCATCTGCAGTGATGAGGCCTGTGAAGCAAATGGGTTGGGGACATAAAATTTCTTATGAATTTTCTGCTGATTCCAAACCTAGTGTCACCTGATATTGAAGCAATTGTGTCAAAGGCAGAATAGAGTCAGAAGTAGAATTGATGCAAAGACCCCTGTTCAATATAGAAAAATGTTTATGGGTCAGAAACAATATGGGGATTAAGGGATTTGACAAAATTTTGATTTCTGGGCAGCTTCCAATCCATTTGTGGTCTGAGGGGATAAAATTTTTGTTGTGTGTTACCTGGGGAGCTCTCTTTTTAGTGGAATTTATCTGATGTCTATGTGACTGCAATTGAACTAGGATAAAACTCTGGCAATGAAAATAGAAAAAAAAGTCAAGAAAACTACATTGACTGCTGTTGACTGCATTGACAAAAGTGAAGAAAACTTAAGATTAGTATGTGAAAATAAAAAACCAGGGTACAAGCTGATATACTAGTACTGTTGGATAACTTGGAAGAGTATTAAGGATAATCTAACAGTTTGATATGAGGTATTACAGAATACATATGTTGTGGTTTTGGCATTCAATCCATTCATGACAAAAATGTAGTAGATCTGCCCCTCTTCCAGGTGATAAAAGCCAGAGTCAGGTGTGTGTCCACAAAAATTGACATGTCCTCTTTACCCTAACATTTTAAAACGGAACATGCATGTTAAACAATAGAAATGCTAAGAACAGTTATCCTATTGGATTGTTTATATGATAACAAAAATAGGTATGCCCCTTTCCAAATCATGGTGGAAACCTGTATATTCCTGTTTGGGGAACAAAAGAACACTATGATACAATATTGGATTAGTTTCCTCAAATATCTTGCATGGAATATGTGGGAATGTATCTAAAGTTAGAGTAATTCAAAGTAAGGTTAATGAAAAAGAAAGGGAAATTCTGAGAATGAGGGAAATAGGGGGGAATAAAAAAGGTTAAACCTGATAGAATTGCTCTGCTGGATATTGAAAAAAAAAGAGGGAGTAAGATAGGAGAAAATAAAAGGAGCCACAAAGCTTCTATTTCAAGTCATTTTTCTTAAAGGACCTTTTCACATTCAATCTATCCTAGCCTGAGTGAATTTAAAATAAGCAAAGTGAAAGAAGCACTAAATAGGAGGTACAGAAACTTGGTTCAAAATTCATCTCATATATGAAGTATGGCTAAAGTCCAGGAACTCCTAGCTACATCTCCCATCATGAGTTCTAAAGCTATATGACACTTTTAGGGTTAAATATCAGGGTTTTGGAAAGATTCCTGTAATATAGTTACATCCCTGCCAGTGAGAGTGAGAAAATATTACAGAGGCTTTAGGGGAATTGCATGGTTATAAAGATGCTTTTGTGGATTAAAAAAGCTAAAAGCCAATGGTATTTACATGAATCTATATTTGCAATGAATGTGATGTAGGTGACAAAGATTGTTATCTCCGTCTGGTTTGAGTAAATTTTTGGTTTTGCTCTGTATATTTCAGTTTATCATCTCTTTCAAGTTGGAAAAAAAAATGGATGGAATGCTGCTTCAGGTTAAATTTGCACCAAATCTGTCCTCATCAAGAATAAATTGGACATGCACAGTGAATCTTTCTCAGCACTCTTCGGTGATAATAATTGGGCAATATGGAATTTGCAGAGGACTTCAGGATATTTCAATTTTGATTAAAGATATGGTAGAAATAGGGGCAATAATACCAATATGCCCATTTTATAATAATTGTGTAATAGGATATTAAGCAGATCTTGAGAATGATGGTAGACTAGCAGGGAATGAATAATGTAGTGCATCTGAGAGGGTCTCTAGTACCTGATAAGTTAGAAACCAGCTGTTTTAGTTTGCCAAAGGGCTGCTAATGCAAAGTACCAGAAAAGAGTTGGCTTTTATAAGAGGATTTATTTGGGGTAAAAGTTTACAATTCTGGGGCTGTGAAAAGTCCAGATTAAGGCAACAAAGATGTGCTTTCTCACCAAAGCCAGCTGCCATGTGTTGTAACAAAATGTCAGGCAATCTTTGCCTAGATCTCTGCCCTCCACTCTGGGTTTTACCATCTCCTGGAGCTCAGCTGTGTGCAACCCATCACAGGGCTTGTCTAATACCAGGTCTCCTCTCTCAGGCTTTGCTGCTCTACTTTCTTCCCGAGTTCAGCTGTGAGCTATCAGGCAAATTGCTCCTCTCTCCCTGTGCTTCAGCTCTTTGAGTCTCTTCTTTCTCTCAGTTGGCAAGATCAATGTGGTAGAGCTCCCATTTCCTGTGTATGCATTTTTATCAGACCCAGCAAGAGGGCAAAGAATCAACCTGAGTCATACCTCACTAATATAGTCCAACTGAAAGGGTCTCACACCTATGCAACGGATCAGCTCACAAGCTTAATCTTTCTCTTTTTGGGATTCATAAAAATAACTTCAAACTGCCAAACTAGCCAAAACATGCAACAGTCTAAAAGAGACTGGTATGATATGATTGATTGGACTAATGACTTGTTTCCATATCTACAGCAGTAGAATATAAAGTTCAGTTTGCTTTTATGAGGAAGAAATTCGATATACTTATTTACCATATAGTCATAGGTATTTAAATTCCACCCTGTGCTGCTATAATTTTTTTGAGGAGAGATTTGCATATGATATTGATGATCAGCAGGCTGAATCTTTGTGTTGCTGGTATTACAATAGAAGAATGTGGAAAAGGAAACGTAAGAAAGTTTGACAGCAAAAATAACTCAAGAGCCTTGTAGAGAATGTTTGATAGATACTTTAAATATCAGGGATTGACTAATGCTATGAAATTTTGGTAATCTTTTCCCTCTTGCCCCAAGAAATCTTTCTTAAATAGAGAGACAAATCACAATTGCTGAAGAATCCCACTACTAAGACGGAGGATCAATATTTAGTGGATGGATTTCATTCTAGATTATACACATTCCTAATTTAGGAAACTTGCTGACAGAAGTCAATTTATGCCCTTTCCCTACTGTCACAACAGGGTACTAGGGTTTTAGACCTGAAAGCTATCAAATGCTGCTGCTATGTATAGTTCTTTTCATTAGAAATAACTGGCTTGTTACTGGGCTTTAGTAAAGAGAGAACCAATAAATAAAGTCATACCGTAGTGGATTTGTTTTTGTAATTAACTTGAATGGGATTGGTGGATGGAAAAAAATGTTAGAATAATTCAGAGAAAGGGCATCAGAAAGTAAAAGAGAAACTGAGCCTACAATTGAGACAATGGAAGACAATGGAGATTCTAATGAGGGGATTGCCCAACAGAGTTCGATTAAATATAATTTTCACTTGATAAATGCTACAGGTGGTGTCTCAGGAGAGTTATCACATAATATGTATAGCATTTGACTGAGAACCAAACTACCCTTTTCACATATTCTGTTGCTGAATGATCTGACCAATGACTTTCTTCTTGATAAAACAATGCAGCCAATATGGTTTAACAATGGCAAAACTTAAATAGAAAAAGGTATTACCTTTTAGTTACACAGATCTGTGATTGTACAATTTTTAGCATCTGTGTATTCGATAATTGTGGACCAGGGTGATATTCTGTTGAAGGAGTTGTGTAGATACAAAGACAATAGCTGCAGCTTACCTTGCTGCTCTTAGTATATTAGATGGGATATCACTGAAAGGAATTGAAAAGAGGGTGATGATAATGTGGGAGAGTAACAAAGAAATGATACAGGGCCCACATTCATTGATGTTCTCCTGTAGAGCTCCAAAGACACCCTGTTCTGGATGGTCTTATGGATAACAAAGATTGAGTAGATTTGGAGAGTAGAGAATGGAAAATTAATGATTTCCTATATATTTGATAGTGGAATGGTAAATACAATTTTTCTAGACTACTCTCCTGCTATTAGCATATAGTAGCAATGGCAAATGTAGTAGCTAAATCAACACTGACTCTAATGATCTTGAAAGGGTTTAAGAGTCATTGATTTGTAGATAGGTGTTTTGAGCCAAACAGAAAAAGCATTTAGGGAAGCACGCCATAAGGTTCAAAGTAAATACATCCCATATAGGAATTTTAGAAGGATTATTCTAGTGAGAAACTAGTCAAATTTCACAAGACTTGAAAAGGTGCTGAAAATAAGTGTGTAGAGCACAAATATACTAAAATTATGAAAACATTTTCCTGAGTGAAACTTTGGGAGAACTCATGACAGACTGTCTTATATTTTGAAAACCATTGAGACAAATATTTTAAGATAATAACTGAGTATCTTGGAATCAAAGCCAGAAGAGAGCACTCATGAGAATAGTCTAGACCTCTTAAGAAACAGAAGATGTTAGAAGAGAAGTGTTGATTAAGGAAAACTTCCTGGTAATACAATTGGTGGGAAGAGGGTGTAAATCTGCATCTTCTCATCCCAATGTAAAGCAAATGGACCATGATATACAATGATATCTGAGATACAATATTTATCCTTGGTAGGCTCCAAATTTAATGAATAGTGGCTTTTAGTAACTCCTTATCTTATTGACATTATATAACATATGAAAATTAGATACTTTTGATGTATTAATATATATTTGGCATAAGAATAATTAATGTCAGATCTACTAGTATTTAATGTAATAAAGATTTGTTGGTTGTATGCTATATAGTAAGGAGAAAAGATTATATTCTGATGAGAAAACATAGGTTGAAATTATTTGAAAAATTGATTTACTAATTGATGTAGCTCCCAGGAAATTGATTTGAAGAGGAAATAAAATTTGGCTTCAGAATAATTAGATATACATTTAAATACCTCTTTTTAATTTATTTTTTGAAAGGTACAATTAGTAAGAGATGAAGAGGAAAAAAGTAAAATCAAATCAGTAAGAGGGTATCAACATGGGAAAGATGTAGTCAAGCCAAACCGTCTAGTGAAAGTCATACAAACATACCCAATTTTCCATATCCTGCTTCCCATATACATGAAAATATGTCTCTTTGCAATATCAGACATTATACATTTGTTAAAAAGAGATACAAAAATCCATTAAAAGATTATGTGACATGATATTTATTTACAATTCAGGGGTAGACTACTGGTAAAGCATTAACCTCTGGTCTTAATTTATACTACCAAACGAGAAAGGGCTGTGAATATTATTCTGGATTTGCCTTCTTAAAACTCTGACCTCGAATATGCTGACAAAGTAATCACTGCTAGTCCAAGCAGATTTTACGAGATTATCAGAATTGTTGAATGTTAAACCCCATGGATGAGTGGTGTGCTGGGAGGGATGAAACTTGGCATATACTGCTAGAAGAGTTCATGCTAAACAGTACAAATGGTAGATGAGGAATGGAATGGGCTGCTTCCCTAGATGCAGTGAACTATGCCCTCTTCGGTGTCCTCAGTTGCAACTGAACATGTCCAAGAAGGTGGAGAGCTTGGAGAGCCTTCAAGGAGATCTGCTAGGCAACTGTTGTTTTGCTGTGTGCTGAATTACCTGCTTTTTATCCTTGAAATATAAGTGACTGGTGTTGGAAACATATTGTGTATTATTAGTCTTTTCAAAAAATTCTAAATTCCGGAACAACTGATATTAAGTCAGTGGTGGGTTGTGCACAACATGTCATATTTTTTAAAGGATTAAATGAATTGGAGTTATTTATCTTGCAAAGTAAAAGAAGCAAAGTAAAAGAAAAATTCAAGAATTAAGGCTTCTATGCATAAATGACAAAGATTAATAGATGTAATATAACGTAATAGAAAATACAAGGGCTTTTAAGTTAGATATTTTTGTTTAAATACAGGCTTCAAGATACAGAAATGATTTGATCTTGGGTAATTTATTTAACTGTGTTAAGCTCATTTCCTCAAAATTAATATGGATTTCATGTGCATCCCTCACAAGGTTAGTGTTCCAATTAAATAAAATAATATACAAAACTAAATCTAAGTGACTACTCAAGAAATATGTGTACCTTTTATCTCTCTTTCTTTAGAATTTAACCCAGTTGATCATATTTTTAAAATTATTGTAATTATATATGCATATAAATAATATAAAATTTGCCATTTTAACCATTTAATTGTACAATCAAGTAGCATTAATTAAATTTACAATATTGTGCTCCTATCACCACTGTCCAATATCAAAACTTTTTTTATCACTACAAACTGTACCCATTAAGCAGGAACTTGATAAAAATTTTAAGGAGCATTTTTGCATTCACTTTCAAGAAGAAATATCTAAAAATATGAAATATATAATAAGAGCTGTGTAAAATAGACTTTCTTTTTACTATGTATTTATTGCTTCATAACAAAGTATTCCCAAGGATAAATGTTTAAAATATTTGTCATCTCAGTTTCTGGGGATCACGAACCTGGAGATAGCTTAACTTGGAGCTTCTGACTCAGGGTCTGTTACAAAGCTGTCATCAAGTTGTTGATCAGGGCTGCAATCATCTCAGTACTCGACTGGAAGAGGATCTCCTTCCATGTACATTCAGTGGCTTTTGGAAGGCCTCAGGACCTTGCTGGCTGTTAGTGCAAACATCAATTCATTACCATGTGAGCCTCTCCAAGGGGCAGCTCACAATATAGTATCTGACTTCCTCAGAATGAGTGGAGGTAAGCAAGTCAAAAGTCCAAATCTTTTGAAACCTAATCAAAGAAGTCATATCCTATCATTTGGCCATATTCTATTGTTAGATGTGAAGTACTAGTTACAGCCCATAGTTAAGAGTTTACACAATTGCAAGAATACCAGGAGGCATTGAGGATCATTTTTAAAGTTGACTTCCAAAACTGACCCTTTGAAACCTCATAATTCATGTTATTTTCACATGTGAAATACCCTCAACCATCCCAAGGTCACCATCAGTTCAAAGTTGACAATCTCACCATCTAAATTAAGTCCAATGGTGGATGAGGCCCCTCAAATGTGAGTCCTTAGTTACTCTCTTTGATTACAATTTCTCTCATACTGAGGAGGTTTACTATGCAAATAGCAATTTTTCTGCCCAGGAAGGATTTGGATTTAGAGAAGTTCAGTCATAATACCATAGACAGAACTTCCAGCCCACTGTCTCCTCAGCTAAGCATATACATTAATCAAATGTCTGAATCTGTGGTTTTTCTCCATCTGTACACTCATAAAGCCAAAGAAAAAAACGGGGAGATTATGGGAAGAAGGCAATGGACTAACAGGCAGAACTGAAAAGCTCTCACAAAAACAACAGAGAAAGAGCCAATGGCTGTCCAAGGAACCTACTTTGGAGGTCAGCAGACCAGGACAGTGCTAATCCCAGGAGGGTGAGGGACAGAAAGACGAAGCCAAAAACAAGAAACTTGAGTCACCAAGCCCCAATGGCAGCCAGGAAGTTCTCCCCTCGCCACCCCTAAGATGTTAAGCTGGGTTAAACCCTTGGCTCATTGCAGCCAACAGAAAGAGAAAAGACTTCTTTCTCCCTGTCAACTGTTTCAAGGGAAAAGGGAGGGGAGGTTGGGGTGCTTCTCTTCAGTGAATTTGGCCAGCAGAGCCCGCTTTTGCTCCAGATCAGAGATTCAACACAGGAACACAGAAAAGCCAAGATTGAAACACCTCTGTGGAAAGGTGCAATGATGAGTACCATCTGCTGGAATGTCTGGCTATTGCATGGACAAAAACTATTTCAGCTCTCTCTGTATCCTACCCCTAGGAGCAAACCTGCACCCCACTAGTGAGTCCCTGGCCTGATTTTGATAAATTAAGCCAGGCAATTTTAAAGACTTAGAAAAAAGCTGAACCAAATATCAAAGAAGAGCTGTGAAAAAAAAATTAAAAGCAATAGGCAAGAGAGAGAACTTGGCCATCAGAGTAAATTCACCAACATATTCAAATGCCTAGACATCAGCAAAAAATTACAAGCCATACTAGGAAGCAGGAAGAGATGCCCCAGGCAAAAAAAAAAAACAAGCCAAATATCCTGAAGAGATACAGGATTTAATATAATTAAGCAGTGATAATCACACAACTCTTCTAAATCACTTCAAAGAATTTAAAGAAAATATGACTAAAGATATAAAGGAAATTAAGAAGACACTGGGAGAGCATAAATAATAATTTGAAAGCCTACAAAGAAAAGTAACAGACCTTATGGGAATGAAAGACATGATGGATGAGATTAAAAATACATCGGAGGAACGTAAGTGTTGATATGAATTGCTTGAAGACAGAATTAGTGATATCAAAGACAGAACATCTTAACTGGAAAAGACAGGAGAACAGAAAGAGAAGAGAATGGAACATAATATCAGGGAATTGTATGACAACTTGAAACACACAAACATTCAAATTATGGCTGTCCCAGAAGGAGAAGAGAATGGAAAAGGGGCAAAAAGAATATTTGAGGAAATAATGATTGAAAAATTCCCAATCCTTATGAAGGATATAAATATCAATATCCAAGAGGACAACACACCCAAAACAGAATAGACTACACAGAAAGACAAATATTAGTGATAAAGAAAGGATTCTGAAAGCAGCAAGAGAAAAGCAAAGCATCACATACAAGGGAACCTCAATAAGATTTAGCACCACCTCTCAGAAACCAAGGCAGAGAGAAGAAAGTGGTATGATGTATTTAAGGTACTGAGTCAAATAAGAAATTGCAAGAGGATTCAGCAAATATCTTGGGACAAATGAAAATGAGACCACAACATATCAAAACCTATGGGGCACTGCAAAGGCAGTTCTGAGAGTGAAATTTAAAGCCCTCAAGGTTTACATTAGAAAAGAAGAAAGAGCCAAAATTGAAGATCTAACTGTACACCTGGAGGAACTAGAAAAAGAACAGCAAACTAATCCGAAACCAAGCTGAAGGAAAGAAATAGTAAAGATCAGAGGAGAAATAAATGAAAATAGAGAACAAAGAAAGAATAGAGAGAATCAATGAAACCAAAATTGGTTCTTTGAGATCAACAAAATCAACAAACACTTAGCTAGACTGACAACAAAAAAAAGAGGAAAGACACAGATAAATAAAATCAGAAATGAGAGGGGGGGGCATTACCATTTCCTTGCAGATATAAGAGAGATCATAAGAGGATACTATGAACAACTATATGTCAAAAAACTAGACAATGTAGAGGAGATGGACAAATTTCTAGAAACACACATACCACCTACAATGACCCCAGAAGAAACAGAAGACCTCAACAAACCAATCACAAAAGAAGAGATTGAAACAGTATCAAAAAAACTGCTCAAAGATGAAAAGCCTGGGACCAGATGGCTTCACAAGTAAATTTTACCAGATATTCAAAGATGACCCTTGCTCAACAATCTTGCTCAAGCTCTTACAAAAAATGGACAGGAAGGAATGCAACCAAACTCATTCTATGAAGCCAACATCACCCTAATACCAAAACCAGATAAAGATACTACAAAAAAAAGGAAAATTACAGACCAATATTTCTAGTGAATATAATGCAACATTATGTTGAATATAGATGCAACAATCCTCAACAAAATACTTGCAAACGAACCCAAAAGCACATTAAAAGAATTATACACCAAGATCAAGTGGGTGGTTCAACACAAGAAAATCAATGAGTATAATAAACCACATTGATCAATTGAAGGAGGAAAATGGCATGATCCTCTAGATTGATGCAGAAAAGGCATTTGGCAAAATACAGCACCCTTTCTTCATAAAAAGACTCCAAAAATATTAATAGAAAGGAGCTTTCTCAATGTGGTAAAGTGCATACATGAAAAACCTACAGCTAGTATAGTACTCAATAGTGAAAGACTGAAAGCTTTCCCACTGAGATCAGAAACAAGGATAACCACTGTCACAATTGTTATTCAATATTGTGCTAGAGGTTTTAACTAGAGTAATTAGTCTAGAGGAAAAAATAAAAAGCACCCAAATAGGAAATGAAGAAGTATCATTTGCACTCTTCACTGAGACTCTCCTGAAAAATCTACAACAGTGCTACTAGAACTAATAGACAAGTTCAGCAAAGTGGCAGGATACAAGATTAGCATGCAAAAATCAATAGCATTTCTATACACTACTGATGTACAATATGAGGAGGAAATTAGAAAAAAAATCAATTTACAAAGCGACTAAAACAATCAAATATTTAGGAAAAAATTTCACCAAGGACATAAAGGACCTGTATTCAGAAAACTACAAAACATTACTAAAAGAAACTGAAGAAGACTTAAATAAATGGAAGGACATTCCATGTTCATGGATTGGAAGATTAAATATCATTATGATGCCAATTCTACCCAAATTGATTTACAGATTCAATATCCCAAAAAGCCAAAAAGATATTTAAAAAAGAACAATGTTGGAACACTCTCACTTCAGGACTTTAAAACATATTACCTAGCTACAGTGGTAAAAACAGCAATATACTGGCATAAAGACAGACAAATTAACCAATGGAATTTAATTGAGAACTCAGAAATAGACCCTCACATCTACAGTCAAATGATTGTTGACAAGGTGGCCAAGTCATCCCAGCTGGGCCAGAAGAGTCTATTCAACAAATGGTGCTGGGAGAACTGGATGGCCATATCCAAAAGAAAGAAAGAAGACCTCTATATCATACCTTATGCAAAAATTATCTCAAAATGGTTCAAGGACCTAAATATAAAAGAGACAACCATAAAACTCCCAGAAGAAAATGCAGGAAAACATCTTCAGTATCTTATGGTAGGCAGTAATTTCTTGAACTTTATACCCAATGCATGAGCAACAAAAGGAAAAATAGATAAATGGGACCTCCTCAAAGTTAAACAGCTTTGCACTTCAAAAGACTTTATCAAAAAGGTGAAAAGGCAGCTGATTCAAGGGGAGAAAATATTTGGCAATCACATAAGGGGTTAATATCCATGATATACAAAGAGAACATACAACTCAACAACAAAAAGACAAACTACTCCATTCAAACATGGGCAAAAGCCTTGAAAAGACAATTATCCAAAGAAGAAATACAAATGGCAAACAAACACATATAAAATTGTTCAACATCACTAGCAATTAGGGAAATGCAAATCAAAAGTACAAGATATCATTTCACACCTATTAGACTAGCTGCTATTAAAAAGTCAGAAAACTATAAGTGTTGGAAAGGATGTGGAGATATGATAACACTATTCACTGTTGGCTGAATGTAGAATGGTACAGCCACCATGAAGGACTGTTTGGCAGTTCCTAAAGAAATTGAATATAGACTTGCCATGGGACCCAGCAATACCATTACTAGGTATATACCCAGAAGAACTGAGAGTAGTCAAATGAATAGACATCTGAACACTGATATGCATAGCAACATTATTATTTTTTTTTAAAGATTTTATTTATTTTATTACATATCTCCCCTTCCCCCCCATTGTGGCGACGCACCGAGACTTGGTCACTGCGCAGGCACGGCTTTCCCCGCTTGTGGGAGGCTTCTGCTTCCATCAGGGCCGGCTCCAGTTCGCGGGTGGCTGGCTGTGCTCGATTTGCAGGCGACCTGCCCTGCCCGTGGCGGCTTTTGCCTGTCCGTGGCAGCTTTTTGCCCTGCCCACGGCGGCTCCGGCCCACCCATGGCGGCTTGCCATTCTCAAGGCGGTCTGCCCGCTAGGAAAGGTCCCCGGGAACCGAACCCAGGGCCTCCCATGTGGTTTCCCAGCGAGCTTTTTATCCACTGAGCTATCTAGCCGGGCCCGCAACATTATTCATGATTGCCAAAAGTTGGAAACAACCCAGGTGTCCACCAACTGATGAATGGATAAACAGATTGTGTTGTAAACATATGATAGAATATTATGCAGCAGTAAGAAGAAATGAAGTCATGAAGCATGGACTCAATATACTGTGTAAACTCATGGAGTTAATAATTAGAATATATGTCACCAGAGAATAGAAGGAGGGTAGAGAATGGAAAGCTGAGGGATAATCTGTGCAGAATTGGTGAAAAGGTTGTTTGTAAATCTTTGGAAATGAATAGAAATGGTTAAAGCATATCATGGTGTTTGTAACTAGCAGTGCTATTGTATGTTAATGACAGTGGTTGAAAAGGAAATCCTAAGGTCATGAATATTACTAGAAGGAAAGCTTAAAACTGTAACATGAGACTGTATAAGATAGTAAAACCTCATATAAAACACGAATATCGGTGATATTGCATATATGAGACAGTTTTTACAAAATATAAATACAAATATACTAGAGAGAAGGAAAAAGAATAGCTGCTATGTATGGCAGGTGATGCATAGAGAGATGAGAGGTGATGAGGTTTGTTTGTTTTTTTTTTGTTTATTATTATTATTGGAATGATGATAGTGCTCTGGGAGTGATTGGGGTTTTGAATGCACAAATGTGATTACACTGAATACCATAGATTGTACTCTTTGAATGAATTTAAATTCTTTATTAATATGTATCAATGAAACTGAAAAAAAAACGTATCTTACCTAGAAATATACAACGTACAATTGTGGGACAGGATTAGAACACCCCTTTTAAGCATTCCTCTTCAAACCTGAGGGTAAAAGAGACACAGAGGAGTATCTGGTCAATAGCAATACTGATATCCAGTTAGGGAAATAGTGGAAGTTCCTTGATTATGTACAGAGACCTGGGATAATATCTATGTCTCTCAACTCTGTTCTCTAGACTTGGTGACTCTTCTGTGACTCTTCCTTTGATGTTCCTGGATGGTAACATTTGTTTACAACTAAGTTACTTTCTCAGCCTGCTTCCTACCAGTAGAATTTTGGGGGTCTAACAGCCTCTTTACATTTTGTACTCTCTCTTTTTATTTCAATTCAACTAGCAGTCAGTGTTTTACCTCATAGAGTTTCCTTGAAAACTTTCCAGGCCTCTGTTGAATCTCAGTGGGTAAACGCTATTAGACAAGAGCCACAACAACAATTTTTCAGTTAAGTCCTTCTTTATCTTGGGCTCACTCTAAAGCAGCTTAAGGGCAATACCATTAAATTTATTAGAGGCCCTATTGTTGATTGAGAGGACCCCTGAGGCACACCTTTAATCCTTTTAAAGGAACTTTTGTATGACTGAAGAACCTTCTGAGGCAACACCTTTGAACTTCTAAGAATTTAACAGAAGGTTTTAGTCACACACCATTGGTTTCATCATGAGACCATATTTCCCTGACAGTATCCTTGATTTGAATTTTCCTCTGAAGTCCTTTAACTTTAGCCTACTTTGCCATTGGGACAGGGTGAGAATTTTCAAAACCATTAATACCTTATTCCTTTTTACTTAACTTTCCTTCCATCATATTATCTATCTTTCTCTCACATTTTACTCTAAGCAGCAAGAATATAAACCAGGTGGCAAGAAGCACTTTACTTGGCCATCTGCTTAGGTAAATCATTAATTCCCAGGTTATCAGTCACATTTTCTGCTTCCCACATAACTATAGATAACATGAATGCTGCTAAGGTGCTTGCCATGTAACAGGGATTTCCCTTTCTCCAGTTTTCAACAATATGGTCCTCACTTTTGTTTGAACTCTCACCAGCCACATCCTCATAGTCTAGATTTCCACTAACAGTCTGATAAAGGCCTTTTAGGCTTTCTCTAACACTCTTCAAAGTTCATCTTGCTTCTGCCCACTCTCTGATTTAAAAACTACTCTCACATTTTTAGGTATTTATTGTCACAGCATTGCATTTCTAGGTATCAAAATATGCACCAGTTATCTATTGTTGTGTAACATAAAATTCCAAAATTTAACAGCTTAAAACAACGAGCATTTATTATCTTACAGTTTCTAAGGGTCAGGAACTTGTGCCTTTGAATCAATCTCTCACAAGCTGCAGTCAAGGTGTTGCTATAGCTGTCGGCATCTCAGGGCTCAACTGGGGATGGATCCACTGTCAAGTCACTCACATGGCATTTTTCAGGTCTTAGGTTTCTGATAGATGTTGGTTGTTGACATCAGTTCCTTGCCACAATGGTCTCTTCATAGAGAAACTTTATTACCCCAGAGTAAGCGAGCGAGAGAGTAAAGGAGGGCAGCAAAATGCAGGCACAGTCTTTCTGTAATCTAATTCCCAGGTTCAATTCTCGGTACCTCAGACATAGGAAGCAGGTGTTCAACCACTGAGCTATGCCCACTCCTTGTAGAACCAATTTTAAATAATTTTTTTCAAAATTGAGTGGTGTTTCATTTTTTCGCTTCATGTTGGGGATTGAATCAGGTACTGCCCAGAGGCTTTGTTCACATCTTTAACCATGTTTCTAAGGATATGAACCCTTTGGTAAGTAGGACCTTTTGAAGATGGCATCATTAGTTAAGCGCAGTCAAACTGAATCGGGGTGGGTGTCTTAATCAATATGATTGAAGTCCTTGTAAGGTAGAGGAAATTTGCATGCAGTAGGTCAGTAGAAACCAGAAGTCAGAGAGGGTCCCTAGAGGAGACCAAGAAGAGAGGGATTGCTATGTTATAGAAGACTGCAATCACCAGAACACTTCTGATTCCAGGAGGAAGCTTGGCTTTGCCAATGTCTTGATTTTGGACTTCTAGCCTTCAAAAATCATAAGACAATAAATTGTTGTTTAAGCCAAGCCATTGTGTAGTATTTATCATGGCTGCCCTAGCAAACTAAGATACTCATAAATAACAAAAAAAAGTCTCAGTAGGTGAGAATTCAAAATACTTGTTAAAATTTTTATATTTTTCATCTTTTAAAAATAGTTCATGTTCCAATATCTTCTTTAATCATATTTTAAATTAAATTTAAAAGCTTTCTATTTAAAGAAAGTTTTAATTATTGCTATTATATGAGAAAAACTTTTTCCAAATCTGTTTGATAAGCTTTTATTTTAAGGTAGTTTTCCCAAGGAAGGCAAACATTTTTCCTTAATTGATTTCACAATTGTGAAATTACTATAATAATGTAATTGCAAAGTGCTTTACATACATCTATCAGAGGTTCAATGTATCAGTGTAGCATCAAAAACCTGAATTAAGTCCTGAGTTTTCATTCCACTTCTGAAGTAAATGAGCCACTTCAATTCATACACCTTCAAAATAAACATCTTTTATGACATCTGTCCTTCTTGTGTACAGTTGTAGAATTCTTATTGATTAAAGGAATGAAACAAGCATTCTTAAATCTAAGTACTCAATTTATTCTTTTTTTAAATACAAGATTTCTCCAAAGTGAAATTTTAATTTCTTTCTACTCTAATATACAAAATCACATCATATTAGGAGTAATACAAAAACATCTGGGCATTTTTTCTTTTAAATAATTAGGAAAACATTAGAATATACAGGAGGTATGTTTTTTATGTTTTCAAGTTCTTAATTAAATTTTCTATTTTAATTTAATTTTTCTATTTTTAATTGTTTTGGAGCTCTATGGTAAGATTAAAAAGTTTTTGTTTATTTTTATACTCTAAATTGACTTTTCAAAATCCCTCAAAACTAGTGCCTAAATTAGAGGTATTTAAATAACTGATTCAGAGCAAATATTCTGAATGACCCCATGATGTTAAATTAAAGACATAGTTTACTGCATCTCTATTACTATAACCAGGATATGAGCAAGTGAAAGTCATAGTTTCAGTGTCCAGGCTATTACCCTCTCCATATTAGTATATCTTGGGCTTTAAAAAATATCCCTCTGCTTTTCTAGACCTTCAGTACAAAGTATGCATCTGTGTGATTGGTTTCTCGGTTAAGAGGTTGCATAGATTACTAGATCGAGCTACAGTTTACATCCAAATTAATGTCACAACTATAACAAATTGGGATGCTCAGCTATTGTCAAACAATGTAAGGATGTAGGGCCAAGGTTGGAAAATTTGTTAGTATTAGCATATAGACCTTTTGGCAGGGAAGGAAAGCATTTTACTTGGAGCTGGGCATTCTGCAGGATTTGTCAACTAGAATTTGCCACTGTTCTCATTATCTCATTTGTCTTATTTAGGCTAAATTGGCAGTTATGTCTTCATGGCGAATGTTTGTTTTTACAAATGAGCAATGAAGCAGAATCTGGGAAATGCAACAGTAAAACAGCTTTACTGCAAGTTTTTGAGCTATTTCTAGGGCTAAATCATCAACCTGAGACCATAGACATTTTTTCTCTTCCACTTTGTCCTTGTTTTATATTGTAATTTCATTTATATTAGTACACCTAACACAAGTTAGAGTTTCTCAAGTCAATTGGACAAAAATGAATCAAGCATGGGGGATTGAAAGACTTAGTTATTTTCAGTACTGATTTGTAGTGTTGCAAGTCAAAATTTCCTCAAGTGATCCTGATTAGCACAATCATACATCTTATGCACCTGAATGGATATGTATGCACAAAATTGCACACACTGACACATAGGCACAAACCACTGCACTATCACATGAAATATTCTGATCAATAGTATGTGTTTTGGTCAGCCACAGGCGTGCCTTTTGAAATATACCAAAGATTGGTCGGTCTTTATAAAGGGTATTTATTTGGGGTAG
>PVKH010002898.1:0-26069 GCA_004027955.1 Chaetophractus vellerosus | reverse complement strand
CCAAGGTCATTGATCTGGAGGAAGCTGGACAGGGAGATAGATTCCTCAAGATAAAACTGTGAGTTTTTGCCTTGTGGAAATCATGCATGGCTAAGCCCCACCCTCAGGACAAAGGGCCCAGGTAATCCCTGACTCCTGCCAGCCACCCAGTGAGTGGGAGCATTCTCCAAGAGTAGGAGGGTTCTGGCAGGGGGCAAAGAGGGGTTTATTTTCTGTGGGTATGGTTACCTGGACTGCCTTTGAGCTTTGGGGAGCATGCCAGCCAGCTGGAAGTGGCACCAGGCAGAGGGGAGAGGCTAATTTGCTGAGGCAGCCTGATTTATCTAACCACTCTGGGAGACATAGGCTTGGCCTGAGAGAGGGTGGAGTCAGCAAATTTAATAGTTCAGTGTTGAGGACTATCAGAATTTCAACTCCCCTAAGGCAGTCAAGCAGTAGGAAGCCCTTAATAAGTTCCAAGGGACTCTTTAGGGTCCCCAGGGAGGAGGGTGTGGTCTAGAAGAAGCTTGAAAATCATTTCTTTGCATTGAACTCAGTCATTAGGGTTTCATTTCAATTTCTAAAGGGAACTCAGCCTGACCAGGAGAGGGGAGGGGGAATCTGCTCATCTGCCTGCTGAATCATGCTGCCCTTGGAGAGTCAAACCTGCCCAAGGGAAAGTGACTGAATAACTTTCTGAAGAGCTAACCGACCCTATTAGAAAGGTAGCTCAGGGGAGGCATTTCTGCCTTGAATATATGAGGTTCCTAGTTTGATTCCTGGCTCCTGTAAGAGTAGTGATCCACTGGGATAGCTAACATCCAGCTGATACTTTAGGACAGGGAAAACATAGATATTATTTTTGTACTTGTTTCTTTTGGGTCCCTAATTTTTCAAAAAAAAAAGTTACTTAAAAAAATTTTAACTTAATTTACTCGCTAAAACCTGTGTCAAAACCTGCAGAGAGAGGACTGCAGCATAATTGATTGATGAACATAGGCAGCCTGAGAGGTTCCACAAAGGTCCAAGAAGGAACGCTGTTCTTCCTTAGCTTTGTTTGACTGCTTGCTTGTATGTTTGTTTGGGTATTGTTTTTGTTTGTTTCTTGTTTTTCTTTCCTCTTTCATCCCCTCCCCCCTTTTAAAATATTAGGTGGGGCTAGCTTGTTTTTTCTTTGCTGTGCTTCTTCTTCCTTGATTTCACATTTTCTGTGTATATTGATTTTGTCTACCAACACTATTTCTTTGCCTTCCTTCATCTTTCTGTCTTCTGCTTACTGTTGTGGTTCTTACATTCCACCTTTCTTTATTTAGTCTTCAACTTTTCTGGTTTCGATTTCTATCCCCTATGTTTTTGAAGAAATATTTTATACTCTAAAATGTCTTTAAAAAATAAATTAAAAAAATGTAAATGGATTAAAATCTCCAGGCAAAAACAGTAATAGGCAGAATGGAGAGAAAGCATGACCCAACTGTAGTATGCTGTATATAAAAAATTCACCTTTCATTCAAGGAAATGTGTAAATTGAAAGTGAAAAGATGGAAAAAATGCCATGAACATACTTTCCAAATTAGAGGTAGGGTTGCTAGACTAATATCAGATAAAATAGACTTTAAATAAAAAACTGTTAAAGGTTCAAAGTGGGACAGTAAATACTGATAAAGGTGTCAATTCAACAAGATGATGTAACAATTAAAAATATATATATGTGCCTAAAAGCCAAGTTCCCAAATATATGAAGCAAATACCAACAGATAGGAAGGAAGAAAATTTTATGGTTCTATATTAATAGTAGAAGACCTCAATATTTGACTTTCAGTAATGGATAGACTATCTGGACAGAAGACCAATGAGGAAATACTGAGACTTGAATGATACTCTAAACAAACTAGACCTAAGAGACATGTGTAGAACAATTCACCTCACAACAGAATACACATTCTTCAAAGTGTACATAGAGCATTCTACTGAATTGACCATATGTTGAGTCACAAAACAAAAAAATAAAAAAAAAATTGTCATACAATGTATCTACAAGCATAATGAAATCAAGCTAGAAAGCAATAACATAAAGAGAATTGGGAAATTCAAAAATATGTGAAAACAGAACAATGTACTCTTAAACAACCTATGCATTGAAGAGTGAATCCCTAAGGAAATTAAAAAATATCTGGATGTGAATGAATTTGAAAACACAACATTTTACAATTTATGTGATGCAACAAAGGAAATGTTGAGAAGGAAATTTATAACTCTATATGTTTATATTAGTAAAAGAAGAGAGATTTAAAAGAAGAGATTTATTTCAACATTGAAATAACTAGATAAAGATGAAAAATCTAAATCCATACTGAACAGATTGAAGAAGAGATTAGAACACAGATAAATAAAATAGACAAGAGAAAAAAGAAAAATAGAAAATCAACACAATCATAAATTTTTCTTTCAAAAGATAAATAAATAGACATAATTTCTGCTAGCTTGATGAAGAAAAAAGGAGATGACATAAATGACTAAAATTAGAAATGAAAAGAGTGCCAATTATTACTGAGTACACTGAAAAAGGGCAATGAAGATACTAAGATTAACTGTATGCCCCAAAATAATATACACTAGATGAAATGGTCAAATTATTCCCCAAAACACACAAACTTCTTACACTGGCTCCAAAAGAACAGGAGAATTTAATAAAAACTAGTAGAAGGATTGAATCAGTTATCAAAAACCTCTTAAGAAAGAAAAGCCCAGGACCACATGTCTTCACAGGAAAATTTTAACAAACATTTAAAGAAGCATTAACACTAGTCCTGCTCAAACTTCTTAATAATTTAAGAGGAGGCAAAACTCCCTAATTCATTCTATAAGGCTAACAGCACCATTGTCCCAAAGCCTGATAAGCATATCATGTTAAAAGAAAATTACAGAACAATATCTCTTCTGAATATAGTTGCAGGATTTCTCAAAAAATATTAGCAAATGAAATCCAATGGCACAGTAAAAGAATTATACATCATATCTGTAGCCATTTGATGTAATTATGAATTCCAAAAATCGATATTGAATCATGCTTGTAAACCAATCTGTTCATCTGGGCATGATTGGGTTATGATTAGGGTGTTGACTGGGTCACATCAGTAGGGTGTTGAGCCCCACCCCTCGGTGGGTGTGGACTCAAGTATAAAAGGCAAGGCAAAAGACAGAGGGGGCAGATTTGAGAGGAAGACTTTTGAGAAGCAGTTCTGATGTTGGAGAGAACACCCCAGGAGAAAAGAAGTGAGTTGTTTGCCTGATAGTCTAAAGCTGACCTTGTGGAGCAAGCAGAGGAGCTAAGCCTGGAAAGAAACACAGCCTTGGGAAGAGAGGAACTCAAGAAGCCTGAACTCTGGCAAACGTTGGCAGCTGTCTAGCTCTGACATGTGGCAATGGACTTTGCTGAGGGAAGAAACTTATGCTTTGTGGCCTGGTAACTGCAAGCTTCTACCCCAAATAAATACCTTTTATAAAAACCAACCAATTATTGGTATACTGCAAAGGCACTCCTTTGGCTGACTAATACAGTGTCCAAGTGGGATTTATCCCAGGTATGCAAGGGTGGTTCAATATAAAAACAAGAATTAATGTAATGCAACACATTAACAGAATGAAAGAAGCAAAAACCATATGATTATCTCATTAATGCAGAAAATGCATCTGACATAATCTAGCACCTCTTCTAGATAAAAATGTTTAGAAAACTAGGAATAGTAGGAAACATTCTCAGCATGATAAAGAGCATACATGAAACACCTACAACTAACATCCTACCAATGGTGATCGAGTGGAAGCTTTCCCTCTACAATCGGGTACAAGATAAGGATGCCCATTCTCACCAATGCTATTCAAAATTGTACTAGAAGTTGGTGCCATAGGAATTAGGTAAGAAAACCTTTAAAAAGGCCTTCATTTTGGAAATGAAGAGTAAAATCTTCTCTATTTTCAGATAACATGATCATATGTACAGAAAATCCTGAAAATTCCAAGAGAAAATGCCTAGAGCTAATAAATGAGCAAGTGAACAATCAGAAGTAGATATCAAGGCAAAATTCCATTAAAAAAAAGCAGTGGATGGACATGAGAGTGGTACAGTAATGTGACTGGGTTTGGCAGTGCTGGTCTGTGAGGGGGAGGAAGGTGGGCAGTTGGATTGGAAAATACATGGAACTTGGGGGAGGACTGAAGGAAGGAGCAGGTGAAATCTGGGGATTTGCAGGTGTGGCAGTTTGAGATTATGAATTCCAAAAAGTGATTAGGTTTGTAAACTGGTCTGTTCCTCTAATTCCTTCCTCCCCCTCACAGACCAGCACTGCCAAACTCAGTCACATTACTGTACCACTCTCATGTCCATCCACTGCCTAACCACACCTTTCCATCTTATCATACATTTTGCTCACTACTCTCTTCTCCTTTTCTGTCTCATTAACTTTATCTTCCAGACTTTAGCTGTATGAGTCTGCTCAATTTGATTAAGTCATTTCAGTGAGTTCATATAATATTTGTCCTTCAGGGACTGGCTTACTTAACTCAGCATAAGTTCTTCAAGATTCATCCGTGTTATACTGGGTGTTAATACTGAATTCCTAATAGTTCTATGAAATGAATTTAGATAGAGAGCATTTCACACATTAGCTGATTGGATTTGTCAAAATGCATTCCTAATTGTTAAATGATTTTATAGATAAGAGGAAAATGTGGTCATATATACAGTGGAATAATCTAACCATATTCATTGTTTAAAAATGACATACCATGTATCTTGCTTGCCTTATGCTGAACTTGTAGATTTACTTGAAAATGGTGGAAACAAGTGTTTTAGTTATGAATGGTCAAGTTCAAGTTGTAAAATAAAAATCAGAAAGTCATAATTACAAAGTTACTGGGAAATTTTCTGGTGGATTTCACACCATATGCAATGTGATATTCCTTTACAATGGAATTTTAAGTATTCTGAGTTTGTATTTGTTTGTAAATGTACCAAAAAGGCAGGTTGTAGTTCAGCATTCAGAGTGACCTTAAAAATTTTGTGCTTAATATCCATAGCTTGTTTTCCTCAGTGCTAACATTTTGAGCATCACACTCAGGACATGTGTAAAGATTGCCCTGTTTTAACACAAATTTCTGGGATATTTAGGGGTCAGTGAATTTCAGAGATGTGACTCTAGACTTCACTGAGGAAGAGTGGACCCTCCTGGACATATCACAGAGAAAGCTATTCAGAGATGTGATGGTGGAGAATATCAACCATCTTGTCTTAGTAGGTGAGTCTCTCAAAAATTTTTATCTTTATATAACTATCTCCATCTATCCACCATCTATTTAAATTATTTATCTACTACCTACATATATATATATGTGGCATATATCAACTTCCATCTATATATTGAAATATTTAGATCACTTTCTCCATATTGGTGTATAAACTTTATAGTCTCTAGTATTAACTTTTCATTTTTTATATTTTAATATTTTATATTTTTAATAGTGCTTACAACTGCCTAAATAAAATTTGTTTTCTCACTTTTTTGCTTATATCTGTTTTACCACAATAGAAATTCATCTTCTTGGGCAGAACTTAACTGATCTTTTGTATCTCTATTTCCAACATCAGGGCAGCATTGAGAAATCAACAAATAATTTTTGAATGTATAAATAAGTGTATTTTGAAATAAATATTCTGATCCAAGTGCTATGCTGAGTCTACAGAACACACTAGTAAAAACAACACATATATCCTTTCTCATAGAATTTTGACATTCTGTGGAGTTTATGATTATTGCATTATTTTTAGCATTATAATAGAAATCCTCCCTTTTTATCATAATAGAATAATAACAGAATTTCTCCCCTTTTAGAATATAGAGGATTATTTAATCTCTCTTTGACCTGTGCATATGCAGTAATAACCAGCAGTCTGCAATGAAATGGTCTGAAGTTCAAGGCTAACATCTTTCCTGTTGAAATATTGTCAATGTTCTGTAATCATGATACTGTTGCACTATAGACTCTAATGCTTACCTTATTCTTTCGTAATCTGTCATGGACTCTAAGGTAGTTTACTGTTATTAACACAACTCAAAATTCAGGTATCTTTTTTTCCTATAAACAGGATATCAGATCTCCAGGTCCGAGGTGCTTTCCCCATTGGATCAAGGAGAAGAAATGTGGAGAGTAGGTATTGGACTTTCCCAAACCCAGAGTCCAGGTGAGCTCTAAGTACCTGTGTATCAGTACAAAGGAGCCACATAAGATACTGTGTAAGTGCTTGAAAATATCAGCTTCAGGCTTCCTTAAGTGAATTATGATTTCTGAAATGTAGGTAAGCATACCGGGGGAATTTCCATCATATTTTGTCCTTATTCCATACACTTTTCCAGCTCTATTCAAGTGTGTTTGACTTTGGGAAAGGGATATTCATTTGTTAATGCAATTAAACTTTCAGATAATTATCCTTCTCCTAATCCTACTCTTGGAAGATTTTCCCACTTTTTTTTTTTACCACCCAGAAATCCCAATTTTAAAAATTTTTCTCATATTTCAATTCTGCAAATATTTTTTGATTGTAATATACTATACTGTTTTCTTCTATCTATTCATTAATTTGATATTCTTTTCCAGCTAAGTGGGAATCTTTGAAACATGACAAAGATATTTGCAAGTTTTCAACATTTTGATCCCCCTATTGCTACTTGAACAATTTACTGTGATTTTTCCAATTATTACAGGCAAGAAAAGTGCCTTTGAAAATCAAGAAATAATAGAAATTATATTCACCCAAGCTTTCTGCAGGAAAGACAGTTCTAACACCATTTATTTAGTAAGATTCATTTTGTGAACCCTAGTTTTCAAAATAGATACATGGGCATGGAATGAATTAGGAATTAAGTACAACCACCTAACTGTAATTAATGTTCAGATGAAGTACTAATCCTGCAAAAATGTATCATAAGGAAAGAATAACGTGGACAAAACCTAACCCAAATTCATATAAAAAGATGACTGCATAAAAATGGTTCAGAAATATAATCTTTGATATATCATAAAGTTTAAAATTGATCAAATAGATCTGCAATTGGATAGGTATAATAGAGAAAAATATTTGTTCTTTGAGGAGAATAATGTGCATATGTAATTAACATGGGAAATATTTTAATTGGGGATCATCAATTTGGATTAATCTAGAATTTATATGAAGGGAAATGAAGAAATTCATATATTATATATGGTCAAATCTTTAACAGCTTCTCATCTAACTCCACATAGCAGAGATCCTACATTCAAAACAATTCCTTTAAATGTAATTATTTGCAAGATGATTCCACTCATATACCCAAAGTGGCTCAACATTCATTAATTTCCATGACAAAGAGTTCAGATTTCACTATACCATGTGGAAATGCCCTCAGTGACCATTCATCTGTTAATCAACACACTTGAAGTAAATCATATCTATGCTGTCAATGTTGTAAAGCTTTTATGAAATGCTCTGGACTTAGACAATACAATGGAAATCACATTGAAGAGAAAATCCATGAATGTCATGTGTGCAGAACAGCTCTCTGTCAAAATTCCCATATTCAGTGACATGAGACAACTCACACTGGAGAGAAACTCTACGAATGTCATCTATGTGGGAAAGCCTTAAGCAGAATGTATAATCTTCAAATATATGTGAGAACTCACACTGGAGAAAAACATCATGACTGTCATCTCTGTGGGAAAGCCTTCAGTAAATGTTCTTATCTTTGACAACATGAGAGAGCTCACACTGGAGAGAAACCCCATGAATGTCACCTATGTGAGAAAGCCTTCAGCAGAGTTTTTAATCTTCAAAGATATGAGAGAACTCACACTGGAGAAAAACCCCATGAATGCCATTTATGTGGGAAAGCCTTCAGTGAAAGTGGTCATCTTCAAAGACATAAGAAAACTCACACTGGAGAGGAACCCTATGAAGGCAACTTATGTGGGAAAGTCTCCAATGAATGTTCTCATGTTCAAGAACATAAGAGAACTCACACTGGAGAAAAAGCCCATGAATGTCATCTATGTGGGAATGTCTTTCATAAACGTTCTAGTCTTCAAAGACATGAGAATAGTCACATTGGAGAAAAACCCCACAGAAGCAACGTATGTGGGAAGGCCTCCAGTGAAAGTTCTCATTACCTTCAGTAATAGTTCTTATATTTGACAACATGTAGGAAAGCTATCACTCACAGTTCTACCCTCAGGCATCATGAGAGAATACATGCTCAACAGAAACCATAATAATATTAATTATATGGCAAAACTTTAAAGTTTCTAACCTCTGGCAGCATGAGATTATTCATACAGGAGAGAATCCCTATGAATGTAACAAATATGAGAAAACCATCATTCATTATTGTGCCCTTAGATGAAATGAGAGACCTCAGACTATATAGCTTTTGTGTATGCAAGATACTTCACACAGAGATTTTAATTTAAAACACCCCCAGAGACCACACATGTTGTAGAAACACTATGTTTGTAATCAACATGGAATTTCCTGAAGTCATTCATACTACTTCAATTAATTTAGGGAAAGTCATACATCAGAGAATCTGTATGAATGTTATATATGTAGTAAAGGCCATAGTAGAATGTTTGATGATATACCACATGAGAGAACTCACAGTATAAATGTAATGTAAGTGGAGAATCCTCATCTACTGCTCTAACTCATTAAGCAAACCAGAGAAATCACATGTGAGTGAACTGAATAAGAGAGTATCTTAATTTATAATTTAACCTTTAAGTAAAACGAGTGAATCCCACAGCAGTGCAACACTAGATCTGTAATCACTGTGCACTATCATTTAGACAAGTATAAATCTTGGTGTGGTAAAGGAAAGTTAGTCTAGGAATAACTCAAAAACATGAAATGATAGGGAAAATCCTTTGGGGATTTCCAGAAAACTTATGCTGGAGAATGTACTCATGGAAAATCATTCCTTAGTAAATTGGGGAGCTTGTGTGAATCATTTATTTTGTTTATGTGAGGGATAGTATTTGAGACATTTGGGCAAATAATTGGATATCTCTAGGATGTTATGGACATCAGTGTTGAAAATGTTATATATTTGGGGTTAGGAGAATGTGGGAAGTCTGATTTTGGAGTCTTAGAATAAATGAATATGATTCTATGATTGCCTTTAATGGGTCAGTGATGTGCATTCCTTTTAATCAGTGATTGAATATTGGAAGGGTAGGAACAGAAACATTTGTTTCTGACTGAGAGAAAGAATATTTATCAGTGACTAGAATCCTTATCAGTGGGCAAGAGGGTCCTGCACATAGTAGTTCAGTGAGCCATGCAGAGGTCCAGATCTTTCCCATTTCCCATTGCTGATGGCAAAGTAGGCAGCCCCAGCCAGAACCCACAGAAAGAATCATCTTTTTGATAATCAAGCAGGTAATAGATTCTAAAATCTACAAGGTCCTTAATCAGTGCCATTATGATGGTCCAAATTTGGACATCCTGTCCTTCACATTATTTTTTGAAAAATTAAAATACAGTGAAAGCATATATGAAAATCTTTCAGCTATTTCCATACATGATTTTAAAAGTATGCTGAATGTTTTCCTACAAAAAATGGGAGGTACTAGAAGTATTTCTGTCCTCACCACTACACCTCCTATGTTTTGTAATATTGAAAGACAGAATGATTTACCATAAGTAGAGAACAAGAAGAGGATATCTTCACTCATCATTTCCATTATATATATGATGCCACTTAACTTAAGTTTTTTGGATCCATCAGTGAACCAGCAGTGAGCATCAGAGGTCCTCAGGATACCAAATCAGAGAGGGAATGTCTCTCATCAAGTATTGCAACAGGATCTTTCTTGATGTGGCAGTTTGAAGGTTTGTGATCATCCCAGAATAGATGACCTTCTTGACACTAATCATACTCAAGTTTTGGAGCCATTAATTGGATTGGATTCAGTTGGGGGTGCTTTGATTCCAATGCTTCTGTAAGACATGCCCAGTGTGGATCTTGGCCCCCTTGGTGTACTCCTCTATAAATGGAGAACTGAAGCTGGGCATATGCAGAAAAAACTGTGGTGACAGAATAACCCCAAGAGGCTGGAATCAGCAGAGCACAGAGGCTCAGAAAGAGGATACTGAGAGGCTGAAAGAGACAACAGTGTGAGGAAAGGGGAGGGACAAGCCATTTGGCTGATTGAGAACAGCTGAACTTAGGGAGAATTTAAGCCTGGATGAGAAGGACAAGAACCAGAACAGCAAATCTTCTATTTGGTCTTCCCTCATGGGTGGAGTCCAGGTTCACCAGCAACTGACCTTCAGTGAGTGAGCATCTCTAATGATGCTTTGATTTGGACATCTTCAGAGCTTCAGAATTGTAAGCATTTAACCTAATGAATTCACATTATAAGAGCCAACACATTTCTTGTGTATTGCCTTGGCAGCACTTATGAAACTAAAACAGGCACCTCTGCCACCCATTCATGCAAATGTGTCATTTCCTGGTGGCCTTGGCAATCATGGTGCTGAATATACTCTGTCATTGGGCACTACCTGGGGAAGTGTTCTTATTATACAACAGCTGGGATAATATGGAGATTCCTAGCCTCAGGAGGAACTGAAAGCTCTTGGTAATCCTTTCTTTTTAGACCAAGTTCTTTTTTTGTTGTTGTTACATATCCCTCTCCTTTTCTGCTTGCTCTTGCTGTGTGTTCATTTTTTGTGTTCTTCTATGTCTACTTTGTCTCTCCCCACTGAGGCGACACGCCAAGTCAGCTCATTGTGCAGGTGGCTTGGCCCACTTGTGGGCGGGTCTGCTTCCATTCCCAAGTGGCTTTTATTTTTTTCTCCATTCGTGGGTGGCTTTGCTCTATTTGCAGGTGGCTTTGCTCCATTCACAGGTGGCTTTGCTCCATTCGCAGGCAGCTTGCCCTGCCCATGGTGGCTTTGCCCTGCCTGTGGTGGATTTTTGCCCTGTGCACAGCAGCTCTGCCCTGCCCATGGTGGCTTTTGCCTTCTCAGGTGGTCTGCCCGCTGGGAGAGGTCCCTGGGAACCGAACCTGGGGTCTCCCATGTGGTGTACTGGTGTCCTATCCACTGGGCTATACAGCTAGCCCCTAGACAAAGTTCTGAAAGCACACCAGAACTTGATTTTTGAAGGAATAGTGTTGGACTATGTCTGGGATGTTTGGAGCCCAAAAATCAATTTCTCTGCTTTCTGAATGACCTGATATAGAGGTGCCAAGAGGATATCAAAATGTGGAATATGTTGGCACCAATAAGTGTATAGCCTAATAGCCTGCTGGGCTTCCTTTTTTGGAGGTGACTGACTTTAGGGATAGTAATTTCTCTTGTATTGGGTCAGGGATCCTGTGCTGAACTCTGGCTGATATACTACCTAAGAAAGTGAGCTACTGGGAAGGGCCTTGTATCTTGTTGAAATTTATAGCTCAACCAGATTTTTGAGACTCAGCATTACATGCAATCCCTGGGCTATTTCTTCCCCACAAAGGCCTACTAACATTGTTTTCTCAATATAATGGAACACTTAGAGTCACTTGGGTATGGATAACTTTCTCAAATCCTGACCCACCCACGGGGGGAAGACAGTGGGCAAGTATAAATACTCATGTGGCATAAGAGTGAAGACCTTACTGTAGGCCTTGCCATTGGAAAGCAACTTGATCCTTGTCCTCTTGGAGTTGAATGCCAAAAATGGCATTCACCAGGTCAACCACATACCAAACACCAGTGGAGGTCCCTATGGCTTCCATGAGAGCCACAAATTCTGGGACCACAGGTCCCAAAGAGGGAACTTCTGCATTAAGCACCACAGTCTATAATTAGCCACTGTGCCGCAGTCATCTTTTCCACTGGCCATACCAGGGTATTATAGGCAGAGATCGTGGAGTAGAGGACAGCTGCAGATGGAAGTTCTTTTATGAGTTCTGTAATATCCTTTACTCCATAGGAAGGCAGAATTGCTACTGACTGACAATGCAGTGTTGTGGGAGCATGGGCAATGCAGGGCCTATTTATCTCCCCCAAATATTGGCCAGATTCATTGGGATGAGGGAGCATATACTTGTAGTCACCATCAGGATGAGCAATGTAGGATATCAGTGGTTAAAATGTATTCACTAGTGGAATGCATGACCACAGATGTGACCAAAGGCCAAAGGGGACAAACCCACAGGATAACAGTCACTTTCCATCACCATACCCTTGTGAAATGCCCAAAACCTCACAGTACCTCCCCTCTGCATCTCCTGGAAAGATAGTGACCTGTGTGCCTGTATCCTAAAGTGATTTAAAGCATTGTTTAATGCCCGTAAGTAATACATGCACTGGGACATATAGATTAGAGTCCCTAAGGGATGAATGAGACTCTTGGCCCAACCTCTAAGTTATTTTCAGTTTGGTTATGTCTTGGCAAAGAGGTCCCTCTCAGGGGCCAGGTTCCTCAGTCAGAGCTGAAAGTAGAGGAATTAGATCTCCATTTTCTCCTCCTCCTCTGCCCATATACAGGGGTTTAAAGGAGGGGACCAGCTAGGGAAATATTGTCACTACTGAGCCAATGATCCTGTTTCTAGTTTATATTTTTCCCACAGTTCTCCATTGGTGATCACATCTGTGGTGAACTTTGGGTTCCTTTGCTCTAAAAGCTGCAAGTACATAGGTTGGTGATTGGAGGTCCTGAGGAATGACTGTTCCTGACCCATCCTGCAAATCTCAGAACTTACTGGGTCAACAGACATGGTCCCACTGCCCACCAGCCTAGCTTCTTTTCAATTACATCAATAGCCACACTCTAAGTATGAAGCAGGGAGGGCATGATAGAACTGTTCAGTAGTGCTTCCCAGGGGAATCCTTGGGGTAAGGAGCAGAGCCATCTTGTCACCTACTCAGGAGGGTACTTTCTAATAAAATTATCCATGTCCAACTACAAACTGGGAATCTGGTGAGGGGCTCATTCCCTCAAGAGGGGTTGTATATCCAGGCACCTAAACCCAGTTGTCTGATCATGTTCACAGCTTCCTTCTCACTACTCCATGGATTAGTTGGCATTCAGGGGGAGGTCACTCAGATTGGTTTATGCTGATCTTACTCCTTGAAGGATTCAGTTAAATAGAGGCTGCAGCTGCATAGAGATCTCCTCTCTTCCCTCCCCCCACTTCCTCCCTTAACTCCAACTGTCTAAGAGTTTGTAGGACTGGTTTAGATGCAAAGCAGCCAAGGTTCCTCCATTTAGTCTTGTTGATAAGTGTTATAGAGGTAATCTCATTGTAAATTAAGACAATAAGAGGGAATATCCTCTCAGCTTCTCTCCATACCTATCTTTCATATCCCATATCTCCTTTGTAAAACCTTGTAATTTCATTTTTGCCTCTGGTTCTTCACCTTCAGTTCTAATAGTTTGCTGAATAATAACCAGCCTATCACTAAAAACAAGGTAGATCTGGGTTATCTTCAGTCAGACATACTGAAGGTATGTTTTGTTCTAGAATGAGAAGAGAAATAAGTCATGCCCCAGCAAAGTATATACCAGATAGTGGAAATTCCTCTGTCATTGATCTCAACATGGATACAGTCTTCCAACTCCCTGAAATTCATGAGGGGATTCTCAAAGTCCCATTTATTGCTACTCTTCCTTCAGAGGATGTAGAGAGCATGCCCTAGTTCCCCACCTACAAAGCATTACCTCTACCTAGGCTAGTAGGGCATGGATGAAACTTCTGTTTAGCCCACAAAGCTACCAGTACTGTTTTGCCCAATATTCTGTACAAAAGGAATGCACGAGCAGTGAAAAGAATGGGGAAAAATCAACCCAGTCTACTCCATATTTCCCCATGCACTCTGATTTCAGCACCAAAATCTGTGGAGCAAGTTGCTTTACAGTGCATCACCAAACACATCGTCAGGCACAGTAACAACTTGTAGTAAATGAACACTATTATCTGCAGAGCAAAAAAGGGTCCAAAAGAGCAAGGGAAAATCCTATCATGGCCCATCTTCCATAGACGCCAACTGATTCAGCCAGGGTAGGTTTATGGCAGCTCAGCATGCCCCACTTTTAATTGGATAGGAGAGACTGTGCTGTATGAGTGTTGAGTATTTATACACCCCAGGTGAAGGTGACCTGACACTGAGATTTCCTGCTTGATAAGCAGATAGTTTTGCATGTTCTGAGTTTCTGGGCTTAAGGTATTGTCGGGCCTTTCCATTAGACCTAGTTTCTGCACCATGCTTGGAATGAAAACATACTGAGTCATTCACATACAATAGGAAAGGAAGTTGTGCGTAGGCAAGAGCTGGGAGATGGCCTCTAGGTTTGTCCCTGACTTCTTCAGCATATTAGATTTTCCAGTGTATGCTCTGTAGGCACCAGTTATTGTTTATTGGTCTACTTTTTTATGTCCTGCTGTAGTGTTGTTGCCCATAGTAATATTAAATATGGGTGGGCTCAAAGGAAACAATCTTCAGGATAAAACCACACAATTCTGTTGCAATAGTCATTAGGAACTGCTCCCAGGGATGTCCTGGTGAAATTTAAGGATTCATTATAAAAGAATCATTTCTCCTCCAAGATTGGGGCACTCTGTATGGAGCTCTTTGTCTTCAAATTATATCTTTGACCAGTGAAGTCTATCCTATTTATGTATAGAGAGGTTTCCTTGAGGCACTAGTTTGTACAACCAGTTAGCCAATGTGTTCCACCATTTTGACACTTTGGCTTAAATGATTGGAAGTGATGGCTAAATGCTGACAGAGCTGACAGACTTTCTTGGGTTGGTGGCTCTTGAGTGAGTCCTCATGATCTGGTCCATTCATGCATTTGTGTTGGGCTTCTGTGTCCTATTCTTTGGTGGATCCAGCAGGCAATCATGGCAACTTGGGTACACGGATGGTCAGCATGGATATTCCATTCGTGTTGGGCTCTTTCTTCTTTTTTTTTTTTAAAGCAGTTTTACAGAGATATATTTACACAAAATACAATCCTTCAAACATGTTCAATCAATGAGGGTGCTATCTTTCTTTTTTTCCCATATAATAAACTTTATTTATAGAGAAGTTTCTGATTGCATAAAAGTTACTTTGAAAATATAGGGGATTCCCATATACCCCACTACCAAACCCTCCCACAATTTTACCTATTTATAGCATCTTACATTATGGTATAACCCATCCCTCAACCCCACTCACAATCACACTCTGGCACTATCAACCCCACTCAGAACACTGCACCTTGATATCCCCCATTCACTGCAAAACTGCCACCCTCTGTCTTATCATAGATTGTCAAAAAAGCATATCAGCTAACCACTCTACTCCCTTTCTATCTCCTGGTAACCCATCTTCCATACTCTGCCTCCCTTAGTCTGCTCAATATCCATAGTTCATATCAGTGAGATCATGAACTATTTTTCTGTTAGTGACTGGCTTATTTCACTCAACATAAAGTCTTTGAGGTTCTTCCATTTTGTCACGTGTCAGTAGTTCATTCCTTCTTACTGCTGTGTAACACTATTTTTCATACATGCAACATTTTGTTAGCCATCCATCCATTAATGGACATTTGGGTTGCTTCCTAATTTTAGAAATTGTGATCAATGCCACAATGAACATGTGCATGCATATATCTCTTTGTGCCCTGCTTTCAATTCTTCTGGGTATATTCTTAGTAGTGGGATTGCCAAATCATAATTCAATACTTAGCTTCCTGAGGAAAAAAGAAACTGTCCTCCACAGTATCTGCATCATTCTACATTCCCACCAGAAATGGATGAGTGTTCCTATTCCTCCACATACTCTCCAACACCTGTCATTTTCTGTTTTTATTTTATTTTATTATTTATTTATTTATTTATTTATTTATTTATTTATTTATTTATTTTTTGAGGTACAAGTGATTGAACCCAGAACCTCACACATGGGAAGCAGGTGCTCAACCACTTGAGTTACATCTGCTTCTCTATGTTTTGATTTTAATAGCAGCCAGTCTAGTAGGTGTAAGATGGTATCTCATTATAGTTTTGGTTTACATTTTCCTGCCAGTGATGTCGAGAAAATTTTCATGTGCTTTCAGGTATTTGTATTTCCTCTTTGGAAAAGTGTCTGTTCAACTCCCTTGCCCATTTTAAAAGTGGATTGTCTTTTTATTACTGAGATGTAAGATTTGTTTATTAGACACCTACCAAATAAGTGGTTCCTAAATATTTTCTCTCAAAGAGTAGGCTGCCTTTTCACTTTCTTGACAAACTCCTTTGAAGCACAAATGTTTGAAATTTTGATAAGGTCCCATTTATCTATTTTATAAGTTAGTCCTGTATATTCGGGTCTATGTCTGGACCCTCACTTCATTTCCATTCATCAGTTTGTCTATTCTTGTGTCATTACCATGCAGTTGTGACTACTGTTTCTTTGGAGTATGTTTTAGAGTAAGGAAGCATGTTTCCTCCCATTTTGTTTTTATTTTTCAAGATATTTTAGGCTATTCAGGGCCCCATATCCTTCCAAATAAGTTGGATTATTTGCTTTTTCATTTCTGTAAAAAATGTTGTTGGAGCTTTCATTGGGATTATATTGAATCTCTAAATCAATTTTAGTAGGGTAGACATCTTAGTGATATTTAGTCATCCAATCCATGAACACAGAATATTCCTCGATTTATTTGGGTCTACTTTGATTTCCTTTAGCAGTGCTTTGTAGATTTCTGTGTACAAGTCCTTTACATCCTCAGTTATCTTTATTCCTATGAATTTGATTATTTTAGTTGCTATTGTAAATTGAAGTTTTTCTTGGTTTGTTCCTCAGATTTCTCATTATTAGCATACAGAAACACTCATGATTTTTGTGTTTTGATCTTATATATCCTTCACTTTACTGAACTCCTTTGTTGGCTCTAGAAGCTTTGCTGCAGATTTTCAACATTTTCTTTGTGCAGAATTTTGACATCTGTAAATAGTGTATGTTTTACGTCTTCCCTTATAATTTGGATGTCTTTTATTTTATTTTCTTGCCTAACTGCTCAAGTGAATACTTCTAATAGAGTGTTAAATAAGAGTGGTGACAGTGGATATGTTGTCTTCTCCCAGATCTTAAAGAGAAAATGTTTTAGCATTCCACCATTGAGTATGATGTTACCTGTGGGTATTTCATATAGACCCTTTATCATGATGAGGAATGTTCCTTCTATTCCTATCTTTTGAAGTTTCTTTAATCAAGGAAGGATGCTACATTGTTTTCAATGCTTTTTCTGCATCAATATAGGTGATCATGTCACTTTTATCCTTCCTTCTGTTAATGTGGTATATTGCATTGAGTGATTTTCTTGTGTTGAACCATCCTTTGCATACCTGGGATAAAGCCAACTTGATCACAGTGTATAATTTGTTTGATGTGTTGTTGGGTTCAGTTAGTAAATATTTTTGTTGAGGATTTTTGCATCTAAGTTCAATAAAGAGATTGGTCTATTGTTTTCTTGTGGCTTTGGTATTAGAGTGAGGTTGACATCATAGAATGAATTAGGTTATGTTCCCTCTTGTTCAGTGGTTTTGGAAGAGTTTGAGTAGGATTGATATTAGTTCTTCCTGGAATAATTGGTAGAATTCACCCATGAAGCCATGTGGTCCTGGACTTGGGAGGGAGGTTTTTGATGACTGCTTTGGTCAGCCACAGAAGTGCCTTTTGAAAATATACCAAAATCAGTCAGTCTTTATAAAGGGTATTTATTTGGGGTAGAAGCTTACAGTTACCAGGCCACAAAGCATAAATTTCTTCCCATACCAAAGTCCACGTGTTGGAGCAAGATGGCTGCCGATGTCTCCAGGGTTCAGGCTTCCGGGTTCCTCTGTTCCCGGGGCTGCGTTTCTCTCCGGGCTTAGCTTCTGTTTTCTCCATGAGTTCAGCTGTAGACCATGAGGCTTTCTATGCTTTGCGTCTCTCCACAAGGCCAGCTGTAGACTATCGGGCGAATGGCTCACTCCAGCATCAGAACTGCTTTTCAAATCTCCTTCTCCAAATCTCTTCTCTCAATCTGCTTTTCTCAATCTGCTTTCTCTGCTGCCTCTTGTCTAGCCTTTTATACTTGAGACCACGCCCACCAAGGGGTGGGGCTCAACGTTTCACTGACGTGGCAGTTAACGCCCTACTCATAACTTAATCATGCCCAGATGAACAGATTAGTTTACAAGAATAATCCAATCTGTATTTTTGGAATTCACGATTAAATAAAAGTCTGAAACCATTACAATGACTAAATCAATCTCACTATTTGTGATTGGTCTGTTGAATTCTATTTCTTTTTTAATCAATATAAGCTGCTCATGTATTTCTAGAAATTCATCCTTTCATCTAAATTGTCCATCTGGTTAGCATACTGTTTTTCAAAGTATCCTCTTTTGATACTTTTTATTTCTGTGTGGTCAGTAGTGATATCGCTTCTTTAATTTATGTTTGTATTTATTTGCATATTTCTACTATGGCTTCTTATCTTTTGTTGATATCTAGGCATTTGATTATGTTGGTGATTTTCTTCTTTTGATCAATTTCTCTCTCTTGCCTAGTGGTTTTATTTCACAGAGCTTCTTTGATGTTTGGCTCGTTTATGTTTTCTAAAACTTTAAGATAGCCCAGTTTAAGTCATCAAAACTTAGCCATGGAGCCACTAATGGGACATAGACCAGATCCACATTGCCTCGGAAAGGGAAGAAAGTTAAGCCTTATTTCATTTACTTTCCTGCCTGACCAGCAGTTGGCGCTCTTCGGCCAACATTTCCATGGAGATGAATTCTTTAGTATTCACTGTCTAGGTCTTCTGAACCAGTGATTAAAAGCCAAGTTATGTTGGTTATAGTTTTCAAAGAGAAACTACACTCAGCCCTCAGCCATACCCTCCCTCTTCCCAGGGAGGAATATGTCCTTTCCCCTCTCTATTGGCCACAGGTTTTACCAAGACTGTGTGCCTTAGTGATGGAGGATGGGTGGAACTCCCCACAGGGGGGCAGAAACTCAGTATTCTTTTTGTCCTCTTTGTCTCTCTGTCCTCAGTACCCCCTGGACGATGCACATGGCACTCTCCTGGTCTATAGTTCCCTAAAGTGGATCCCTTGGATGACTTCTAAACTTTCTCCCCTATTTTGTAAGATAGCTGCACCCTGCCTGAGCTACTCTGATTCCATCTTCCTTCACTCCTCTTCTTCATTTTTGAAGGACAGTTTAGGTGGATAAAGGGTTCCTGTTTCTCTTTTAGTACCTTAAATATATCAAATCACTGCTCTTATGTGTCCATGATTTCTACTGAGAAACTGGTACTTAATTTTATTGAGTGTCCCTTTTATGTGATGAATTGCTTCTCTGTTTTTGCTTTTAGAATTCACTCCGGCATTATCATTCTTATTAATATATTTTGGAAGTGATCTATTAATAATTATTCCGTTTAGAGTATGCTAGCCTTCTTTGACATGTCTATGTTTTCAAAAGAGTTGGAAAATTTTGGGCTATTATCTTTGTGATTCTTCTTTTTTTTGAGAGAAATCACTTATAACTTTTAATGAACTTAATTCTAAAGAATGAACTTTTAAAAATGTTTTATTTATTTTTTTATATATCTATATATATATTTTTAGGATACATTGATTACACAAATGTTACACAGAGATTCCAGGAGTACCCATCTGCCACCCATCCACACCTTCCACAACCCCTCACATACACATCCCTCATTACTGTGGCATAATTCCTGTGATAGGTATACACATTTTGGGGCTTTGCCATCAAGCATAGATCACAGTTCAGACTGTAGATGACCCTCTCTCCCATACAGTTCCTCATGATACATGATGATACAAAATGGCCTACATCCTCCATTGCAACATCACCCATGACAATTCCCAGGTCCCATGTGTGGTTCTTCTTGACCCTTTTCTTTTCCCCTTTCCACGTGGGGCATCCATGAGACATTTTTTGTGCACTTTGTTCTGTCATCCTTTTCCCTTAGACCCTCCTCAATTTTCTCCATTTTTTGCTCTAGCTATTCTTCTTTCAGTAAGATTTTGGCTGTCCTGTCCTCTAGATTGTGGATTCTTTTCTCATTCTGTCCAAACTGGTGTTGTAGGCCTTTAGTGTATTTTGAAACTTATCTATTTTGCTTTTCATTACCATTCATTCTCTTTATTTTTTGCATGCTTTCTAATTCTTTATGCACACACGTTGTTTTATTTATCTCTTTGACTATGTTTTCCTTCATTTTCTTGAATTGATTTAAGAGATTCATTTGAACATGTTTGGATAGTTTTTCTGAATTCTGTGTCTCCTCCAACTTTTTTTTTTGTGTTCCTTTGACTGGTCCGTATCTTGCTGTTTCTTACTATGGCTTGCAATTGTTTGCTGATATGTAGGTATCTGATTATTTGGATGAATTTATTCTGATAGTCAGTTTCACTCTCTTTACTAAGTTTTTTTTTTTTTTTTGAGGTACAAGAGTTGGGGATTGAACCCCAGATCTCCTATGTGATAAGCTGGTGCTCAACCACTGAGCTACACCTGCTCCCCGAATTGTTTTTTTTTTCTTGTTTGTTTTCTTTTTGCTTTTAGGAAGTACTGGGGATTGAACCTAGGACCTCATGTGTGGGAAGCAGGTGCTCAACCACTTGATTTACATCTGCTCCCCCTTGCCGATTGACTTTGTTGATTGTGTATTGTTGATTGGCTTTGTGTTTAAGCTCTTCTTTGACAATTGGTTGACTTATTCTAGACCTTTAGAATTCCCAATGTTAAACTGATCAAAATAGTGTCAGGGATCCACCAAGTGGGCACAGACTAATTCCAAAGGGCCCTGGGGTGAGAGTTAGGAGAGACGACCAAAAATCCTTCCCAATTTTTTTTTTTGATCCCTGAAGCTGTACTTTAATGATCTGCCCAGCAAATCAATTTTATTGCTACATATTAATACATTTTTCACTTTAATTTATGCCTCACAGACATGGGGTACTGATATTCCTGGTGATGTTACTTTATACAGCTCTTGATATACTGATTTGTTTAGTATTCTTCAGTGTATACAGAGTACAAATTCTCACTGATTTGTTTATTTGTTAGATGCAGTGAATCATAAAGATTCTCCATAAGAGACTATGAACAAGTTGATCACTACATAGCTTAGAAAAAGGATCCATTGAGGTTTTCAACTTGGAAATTGAAAAGCTACCCAAATGAAATGAGTTTGTTCAAAACAGGTGATGAATTCAACACCCAAAGCAAATCAGGAACATCCAGAAGACAGAAGAGCCCATGTTTTGCTATTGTCACAGGTAGGATAAGATTTTTAAAAAATGTGTAGTGTGATTACTTTTGAAATTATTAAAAAGTATTGCTGCTAAAATGGTCAAATATTTGAAATATTTTACTTTATTTCGTTTGGGGTAATTATAGACTAAATCAAATGCAGTTCATGTTTGAGAATGGTAAGTCCTTGTTGTAAATTCTCTTTTAGTTGGTCCTTATAGAGCCTTCTCCTCCACCCACATGTGCACTGGGGTGTAAGGAAAATGCATAAGTGTTGCTCTTTGTACTAAGTGTGTTCTGAGCTCTTCTTCCCTTTAGATGAAGTGAACTCGTGCTTTACTAGGCTTGGCTTCAAAGGTGAGAGAGGAAATAAAGGTGAATATTCAATTACCCATCCGAGTTCCTAATGGAAACTGAGAAGAGCCATTCTTCCTGTATTATGAGCTGAGAAATGCAAATGATGACATTGAGCTTTTCTCCTTCAAGATCTTCATGACTTGCCAATTTTTATTACTCTGTCTGGATTCAGTTTCTAAAACTAATAGTAAATTAGATGATTGACATGAAGTGAATGAAAATTATATTTGGCAACTTGCTCATTTGCCATTAGTTCTTAGTGGATGGATTCAACCCTGCCTCATAGTGGTAGCCTTGATTTTCTGCTTCAAGTGGTGGTATTTCTCCAACGAATTCTATCACAGTTTATTCATTTGGAGGGGTTTATTATTCTACCTGGCATCCAGGAAAGAGATGTGTGAAGAAAATATTCTACATATAATGGGGCCAGGTGGGGAGATAGGAGATAGACTGGATAGCCCCATAGTTGTGAGAGAAAAAAGGGTGCTTTCAGCCGATTTGGGGTCAGTTTGGATTTCTGCCTGTTTTATAATTTGGGTATGTTTGTGTGAAGGCTGGCTTTGGAATGGGGGTGGTTTTTGTTGCAAACTTGTGCTTCTTTGAGAACTTCCCTTCTTATGTTTTTATTAATAATGAATGTTATATTTTGTCAAGTGCTTTTCTTCCTTCCTTTTGGATTGAAAACTGCCATCCTTGGTATCAATCTGGACTTCTTTCTCAGAGATTTAGTAGACTGACTCCTTTATCCATAGTCTTTCCTTAAAGATTTGTTTATTTATTTATCCCCGCCCCCAGTTGTTTATGTGCTTGCTGTCTGCTCTCTGTGTGTTCTTCTGCATCTCCTTGTCTTCTCTTTAGGCAGCACCAGGAACCAAGCTTGAGACCTTCTGGAGTGGGAGAAAGGTGCTCAATCTCTTGAGCCACCTCAGCTCCCTCACCTGCTTCACTCTTGTTGTCTCTCCTCTATGTCTTTTTTTGTTTTGTCATCTTGCTGCACCAGCAGTCCATGTGGGGCAGCTCACCTTTCACCAAGAGGCCCCAAGAATCAAACCCTGGACCTCCTATATAGTAGACAGGAGTCAAATCCCTTGAGCCACATCCATTTTCCCCATAAGCATTTTTCAGTTAATTTTTCAAACATTTCTTTTGAAAAATTTCAAAGGTATGAGAATGATTGGGAACCGAATTGAGAGTTCTGATATAAATCCTCACATATACATAGTCAGTTGGTATTTGACAAGGCCACCAAGCCCACTCATTTGGGAGAGAATGGCTTCTTCAACAAGTGGTGCATGGAGAACTGGATATCCATATGCAAAAGAATGAGAGAGGAACAACTCACACCCTATATGAAAATTAACTCAAGGTGAATCAAAGAACTAAATATAAGAGCCAAGACCATAAAAACCTTGGAGAATAATGTAGGGAAGCATCTACAGGACCTTGTAATAGGAAATGGTTTCATGGACTTCACACCCAAAACACAAGCAGCAAAAGGAAAAATAGATAAATAGGATCTCCTCAAAATTAAAACCTTTGGCACCTCAAAGGATGTTATCAAGAAAATAAAAAGGCAGCCTACCCAATGGGAGAAAATATTTGGCAACCATATATCTGATAGGAGCCTAATATCCTGCATATATAAAGAAATCTTACACCTCAAAAATAAAAAGATTAACAACCCATTTAAAAAATGGGAAAGTGACCTGAAAAGATAGTTCTCCAAGGAAGAAATACAAATGGCTAAAAAGTACATGAAAAAATGCTTGACATCTCTATCTATTAGAGAAATGCAAATCATAATTACAATGCGATACTATCTTACACCCATGAGAATGGCGGCTATTAAAAAAAACTGCAGACTATAAATGTTGGAGAGGATGTGGAAGAATGGGAACCCACATCAACTTCTGGTGGGACTGTGGATTGGTCCAGCCACTGTGGAGGACAGTTTGGCAGTTCCTCAAAAAATTAAATGTAGATCTTCCATATGATCCAGCAATTCCACTGCTGGGTATAAACCCAGAAGAATTGAAAGCAAAGACATGAACAGATATATGTATGCCAATGTTCATAGTGGCATTGTTCACTATTGCCAAAAGTTGGAATCAACCCAAGTGCCCATCAACAGATGAATGGATAAACAAAATGTGCTACATACACACAATGGAATATTACTCAGCAGTAAGAAGGAACAAAGTGCAAACACACGGGATAACATGGATTAATCTTGAAGACCTTATGTTGAGTGAAGCAAGCCAGGCATTGAAGGATGAACTGTACATGACCTCACCAATAAGAATTAGGGAAATTTTTAAAATTTTTTATTTTTTAAGTTCTCATATATTTTAACTCTTACATTTAAATATTATTATTTCACTTTCTTATTCATTGCAATTGGCTATTGTTATAGCTTCACCTTTGAAGAGGCTATGGATCACAGAAGGGTCACAACAGGGATGGGAGAGGATCAGTGGTGGGGGGTGTCAGGATTGGGGGTGCATGGGAGGAAGTCCACCTGAACATACATAAAAGGTATGCATAATTGTTCAAATGCTCACAGGGCATGGTCACAGGGTGAAGAACTACACAATAAATCAGAGAACACTGAATTCCCATCCTGTAGATCTCTTCCATATTCTCCAGGAGAGCAGCAACAGACCCCCAAGTGCAGGGGCAGTGTCTGGCAAAGGATGATGATCCATTGATGGGCCCTTGTTATTGATGACTACCTTATGAGTCTTTGCTCTTGAAATTAAATAGCTTAGTGTTATGGGTTGCCTAAGTGTTGCCTCTTGAGAACCTTCTAGTTGCTCAAATGTGGCCACTCTCTAAGCCAAACTCAGCATATGAATGCATTACCTTCCTCCCAACATGGGACATGACTCTTGGGGATGAGCCTCCGGCAATGAGGGATTATTAACAAATGCCAATGGGCAGTACGACTGGAAAAAGACTTCAAATAAAAGGGGGAAATGGAAAGATGAATGATTTCTTAGGGCTAAGAGATTTCAATGTGAGTCGGGAGGTCAACCCAGAGGTAACACTTATGCAGATCCCAGTGGGACCTCCTAGGCTTCCAATATGGATATCACTCCAAACAGAGGGGCTCCTGAGGGCTCTGGAGACATCCAGGTCCTATATCAGGGCAGATAGCCCCAGAGTTTGGTGCCTTACCAGTGGGCCCTAATTTAGAATCCTTGCTCCTGAGAGTGACAGAGTCTGACCGAAATATGATTTTACTGCACATGGTCCATCTGTCTCTTCTATTCAAAACCTATATGTGATGTCAGAGTTTTAGGTGTATTTCCATAGACCAGAGACTACAGGCTGTCCATGTGCCAGCTGGGTCCAGAGGCTCTGTGGACCTGCAACTCCTTCTCTACAACTCAATGGACTCACCCAGGACACCCAGTAGGGAGATGATGATGGACAATGGCTACTCCAGGGAATGGAGGGAGTCTGCATCTGCAGGCAGGATAATCTCTTCCATCATATCCATGGGATATAAGCCCCCTCTCACTAGGTGGTGGAGGCAACATCACCAACCCAGATTCCTCAGGATTTGGGGAAGAGTTATGGACTAGAGTGGACTTGCTGGTGTCCTGTTATAGACTTGTTGTGATTCACGCAATGGAACAAATTACAAAATTATGTGGAGTCAGTGGCCATTGGATACTTTGGGGGCAGGTAGAGGGAAGGGCAGTTGTAATACAGGGGCTTTTTTGGGTCTTGGGAATTGTCCTGGGTGACGTTGCAATGGAGGATATAGGCCATTTTAAATCACCATGTATCTTGTAGTACTGTGTGGGAGAGAGTGTGGTCTACAGTCTGAAGTGTTGTCCATGCTTGGTGGCAAAGCTCCAAAATGTGTATCTATTGCAGGTGATGTGCCACACTGATGAAGGATTATATGTGGGAGCTTTGGGAGGTGTGGGAAGTGGGGCAGATGGGTACCCCTAAAATGTCTGTGTAACATTTATGTAATCCATGTATCCTAAAAAATTTTTTTGATTAAAAATTAAAAAAAAATAAAATCAAGATAAATATACACTGTGACCATGCAAAAAAAGAAAAGAAAAGAAAATGTTTATCAAAGACATCTCTAATTGCAAACAAAAGAAAGAAGAATTGCAATAAATATAGATTCTAAACAAACAAGCAAAAAGAATGTTCTTTAAAATATACTATTAATGCCTTCATTCACAACACGTAGATTTAACAATTATTACTGTTTTGCCATGTTTGTGTTATCTGTCCCCCATTGCACTCACCAGAATACATCCTGTTTTGCTAAGGAAGAGGCAGAAACTCAGAATACTAACTAAAAGAGAGCTTTATTTAGTTAAATGAAATAGGTCATTTAGATAACATAAAGGAAAATGAAAATATATGTACAATCACTTAC